>OU898276.1:176403702-176693364 GCA_918026665.1 Diabrotica balteata
CCTTAACTCAATAGTAACAGACGAACCTACATAATGCCCTTTGTTATGTTATGTGAGGGTAAGGTAGTTTTTGGAGCTTATATTTTGTAAATTACGCCTTACGTTTTCTACTAATGAGGCCCTTGGGGCGATTTAGCTGATAGAACAGCATTTTTCTGCAGTCTTCTCAATTTAGTTTCAGATGATACTTTAAAGTAAATTATGTATAAATATATTAAAATATAAAGAATATTTCAATCAATAGTTACTTGGAAAGTAATCGTTCTCAGTAAAATGTAATCTGCACAGTCATGTACTTGGTTATAGCACCGAACAACATTATAGGTTTGCCAATTCGCAAAATGCATTACCAAACTTTTCTCATATTCTCGTCTAGCGGAAATTTATGTATGGATTTTTTTTCTGAATTATAATAGGATAAACATTGAGGAACATTGCAATAGTTTTTTCAAGTCGAAGTCATTGTTAATTACAATATAAACCGGTCGCTAATATGTATACAAATTATTGACAATTTCAAGATTTTCCTGAAGTGGATGCTTTTGAAATCTACCACCAGGTGTCGACCACTTTGCGGTTCCTCGTGAATGGCTTTTTATAGATAATTATGTATTAGTATTAGTTTGTCTGGTAATAACTAAAATATACAGAAATGAATCGCCTATTATAACAAAAAGCCCACAGAGTAGAACAAACATGGTGTCAGAAGTAAAAAAAAGTAAGACAAATATCGAAGAGTCATTATAATAGCACAATAATAGTTACGAAAACCGAAACATAACCTAAGAACACGTGTTGGGGTATTAAAAGGAAATAGAGATCTATTATTAAAAACAGCCAAGATATAAAATGGACATGGAAGAACAAGATGCTGTCGAGCAGAACCAACCAGTCGTTGTAAAAATAAAATGTAACGTAGTCGGCAATGAAATTCAACTTTTGTCAATGGAGGGAAATTTGGCTTACAACTAGGAAGAATGGTGCATGAATTTCAAAATATTTTGGAGGGTGACAGGTTTAGAGAAGGAAAATGATGCGAGAAAGGTAGCTCTACTATTACACTATATTGGTCTAAATTCAAGAAATATTTACAAGTCATTTGAGGTTAACATGGGTAACATGTAAAATTTAAAGAGATAGTAGAAAGATTTGAAAAATATGGTAACCACGGTGATTTTGGAAACTTTTATAAAATACATTTTCCCAACAAACAGACTTAGTAAGTTTCTTGCTGAACTATCGTGATCTTTATTTATAAGTTGTTCTGTGGTTTAACATAAATAAAAACCATCCTATTGTAAGGTTTATCATGACATTTGTTGAACTAGGTAAATTTGACAGCGTTGAATTGCTCTATCCGATTAGGGGTCACTCATACATGCCGTGTGATCGAGATTTTGCCTTGATCAAGAGGAAGCTAAAGAAAATTGACAGGCTGTATCTGGTAGAAGAAATTCTTAATGCGATAATGAGTGCTTCTAAAAACCCGTCAAAATTTCGAGTACCTACACCTGCTGAGACACGATGCTTTTCTCGGCTTCAGTAATTAGTGGCCACGTTATTATAAAAAAACGTGTCTTAGTAACTCATCCTGTGGAATAAAAGTTCCCAAGGAAAGAAAAATAAGATTTCAAATTTCAACTTACCATCACATGAAATGCGATAGAGCAGAACTTAGCATCATCATGTGCAGTGAGTTCATTAATGGTGCCATATCTGAGAAGTTTAACCTTCGAAAAATAACCGAAGAAGTTATAGTTTTGCCTTCAACGCGAGCTTACTCTGAAAAACGCCCATTAATGTCATCCAAGGTTGAAAACATTAGAAAAATACTAAGATTTATCGACGATGACAGTATCCCATTTTGGAGGAAAATAACAGAATGGCCCACTGTCCACCAAGTTGACAATTAATACTATCGACTAGTTTCTACTCTTAGTTTTTTACTTATAAACTGGTACTTACTGGCAGCGTAAGAGAATGTGGTACAATCATGTAAGACGAATGGATGAGAATAGACTCCCAAAAATTGCCCTAGAAAACAAGCCGCCCGGTTCAAGACCTCTCGGAAAAACACCCCAAAAATGGAGGGACAGTTGGCAATCTACCTCCCAGAAAATTAACCAGAGGCAGCTTCAGAATTAAACAGATCGAAAGATCTCCAAGAAGTAGAAGAAGAAGACTCTGACGGCACCACGCTGAAGATGTTTGTTTAAGTTGGAAAGATCAAATATCCCACCGTCACTTTGTTTCCGATAGGCCCCAACATCGATGCAAATGAATTTGTAGTTAGGACCAACTACTCCTTGCAAAAATATAATAAAGAATTGTTTACAATTATAAAACATTGTACCAGAATTCGACGGACCTTTGATACGAATGTCCTTTCCATCAATGCATACCACACAATTCGGAAATTACCATTTCGTCCAAAATTCTTTTGAGATTTCATTGTCAAAAGGGAATGCCATATGCACCATATTGCTTAATGATTCCCATATGACTGCACAAGTTTCGTGAATAATTGTTTCAACTGTGACATTCGGACATAATAGCAAAAATCGTTGAATGACGCTCCAGTTGCTAGGTACCTGTAAAGAGAATTCTTCATCAGAATCAGAAAAATCGTTCCATAGAGCCATCATTACATCATAGAGTTCGGACGAATACTGAGGCAATAGACGATGGCCGTTCGCACGATTTCCTTATATGTTCTACTGGAAACTCTTGTAGTAATTTATCAGGGTAATATGTTCTAAAAATAAAAATCAAAAGTCCCCACAAAATTTCAATTTTTTATTAACATTTTTCATCAATAAATATATAAGGTTTGTCTATTTACATCGAACCGGCATATATTTTATATTACATCAAATCGTCAAAACAGGAACTAATCTATAAAATCACAAATTTCAATGATAGTCTGTACTGCAAAGTGAATCAATGGATTTTCCATAGTCAATAGTTCTATCGTATAAACAATACAGCTCTGCCCAATTGTCAATAGTGTTGAAGAAAACAAGACCTTTGACATATTTATTAAAGAGTTTGTGTCTATCGCAGTTTGTTTATAATTTAGAAAGAATAAATATGGAAAATAAATAAAAAATAAAATTTTTAATTTACACACATAATTTAACATTATGAGAAAGTCTTGTTATTTTTTGGTGAACTTTGATAACTGTAATGAATTTTAAAACTTCTACAACGATGACACTGGATATCAATAAAGAACTTAAAACCGAAATCATCAAATCAGATCTGAAAAAGTAAACTTTGCAAAACATATAAATGGCAGTCATGAAATTAGTTCATAACGCGTCCGCAAGATTACCTGAGATGTGTAGAAAGTATAAACAGTGTCAGATTTTTTTAAAAACAATATTTTTCAGTGTTACTGAAAAATATTTTTACATTATTGTTGAAAGCAACAGAGACCACTGACATATGTCAACCCGCCAAAAACTAATTATTTTCGAATTCGGTTGGATAATAGTTTTCAGATGTCATTTTTAATGTTCAGTATTTAATAAATTTAAAGCGCAGATTAGTTGCAAACTGGCTACCATTAGAATGTATTTCCTGCAAAGACAGAGCGCTCTTAAGCAATTACAGGTAAACATACTTTGATTTTGAACTACAAACCTCTGTAGAGGTACGACCAACCTCCCACTCTCTCTACCACTATTTCACATCCTTCGAAAAATGAATAGGCCTTGGGAAAGATCAGGCGGTGTTTTAATCACGGACTTGGTTTCACCGTTACAATTTGGTAACAAAATCAAATAGGTTAGTTTGAAGATGTATAATTTAAGATGGGTTAAATAAAACCAACTTTGTTAATGGCGCCTTTTACTAAAAGTCTTTCCTAACAATCAAGAAAGACACTTATGTTCTTATATAAAGGTATAAAGACAAAAAAGATAAGAGTGTGATTAAAGAAAGTATCAAAACGATACTGCGTCAAACCAGTAGCAATTAATAAATAACAATTTTGATACCAATATCAAAATCAGTTCACACAATAAATACAATTTCTTGGATTAGATCAAATTGTATCAAACAGGATACTTAAAAGACATCCATGAATATTGGAATATTACTCAATATTAGTTATAAGTAGCCTTCGATTTTGGAAAGAAAGGTGATTCAAAAATTAGCAGTAATTTAAAATTTTTATTGTTAAGTCTTCGATTTTGAAAAGAAAGGTAATTAAAAAATTAAGAGCGATTTAAAATTTTTAATTACAAGTTAATTCTCGAAAGATAAAACTTTCAACCGATTTTGAATCGGTTTTAAATAGAATCTAAACTGACTAAACTATGCAAATTTAAAATATACATATTTAGACATTTAAACCTTTTGGACTCACTTTGCTTTTAAAAATATAATCTATTTTTTATCGAATAACAATTCTTCTAATCTTAAAAACAAACATTACTAGCTAATCTACGAAAGATACAGAGGAAACTATAGTCGCCAAAAAGTATTTTCCTCGGATGTTAATCTATACATTATTTAATAATTCAACTAAAGATACAGTCAAAACCATTGAATATACAAATAAAACAATATACTATAAATAACGAACTTTCGTAGACCATCTCTAGTGCGACAATTACCCAATCAGTTAATTACAGTAAAGTCAATCTCATTGTTTTACTCTGATAGACGTATTGAACTCGCCTTCTTCAGTTTGTACTTGATTTTTAATATAAGATGGTTTGCCCTTTCCTTTCACATAGTCTTCTGTGATGTGAACTTCTGAGATGTTAGAACCAGGTATTTCGAACATCGGTTCCAAAAGAAGAGATTCCTAAAAGAAAGCAATTTATATAGGCTAGTTTTTTATATTATTTTTTGTTTGTTTTGGCTTGAGGATTAAGTAAATGCAGCCCAAAACAAAGTAAGTATTACGTCTAATTTGGTTGTTTTTAATTTTTAGTGCAAGGTTTTCTCAGACTGATCGCCCAATTACTGGGAACTGGGAACACGTGCAATCATGATACTATAATTGACAAGATAGGATCTTCCCGTAGCGCAAAATCGGTCGTGTTCGCGCATGACGTAATTGGAGAGTAGAATTTGAATTCCTGTTAAAGTTAAATGGGATTTGTATGCATTCTGTGATCAAATTATTCAATTAGCAAAATAGTATTAAACGACTTTTTTCTGTTATTTGTTTATAAAATACAAGAACAATATAATATTAAAAAAAACTATAAGAAGAAACTATACTAAAATCACAATCAAGATGCACTATGGTCTGTTTTTTAACTAGGAGGAGTAATTCAAATTTTCCGCGCCGTAATGCTTGTTTGCAATTGGTCCAACCGCAGGCAAGTTTACTCCACTAAAGTATGACATATTGACACTAATGACATTTGTGAAATTTATTTATTGTTATTATTTTGCTCTAATATATAAATCGATTTCTAACTCTTTAAGTTGTTTGTAATAACTTGGACTTGGTGATATGCGAATAGTATTTAATGTGATATTTATACTAAATATAGTTTAAAGTGTTTATAAATTTATAAATGTATGTTATTTATATCTAATTATTATAAGGAAAACGGCAACTATCTTTTAAATTTAGTGTATACTTGTTAAGAAGCATTTCCATTTTAGTTTTCATCATAATAAAAGAACATTAGTAAAGTAATGTTGTGTTTTAGTTTGATTGTATTGATACAGTTGGTTTTGTTCTTCCTGGTTGTAGATCATCACAAGAAAACTGCAAAATTATGCAAGAATGTAACATAATAGATTGGATTTGTTGATTATCTCACAGAAATCCAGTATTTTTTAGTAAATTTTATTTGTTGATAACAAATGGGACAAACTCACTGTCAAAATTAAACAAGAATTCAGCATTAAGAAATTGTAAGTACACACTTATTTATACAAAGTATCTGGTAAGAAAAAAAAAAACTAGATTCAAGAAATTGATCATACCAGAATAAGAATATGGTCTACTATTAAAAGACAAATTTCTGAGAAAAACTATCTGTAACATTATTGACTCTCCCGATCAAAATATTCTCTAAATTATAATTAAATACCCTAGACTAAAGAGATCTATAAAACTGGATCACCCGATATTTAAATATGTATACATGGGTATAAAAAAAAAAAAAAAAAAGAAAAATAAAAATAACAAAGCCCCAGGAGAGGATGGAATCATAATAGAAGCTATCGTAAATGGAAGAGATATGCTATTAAATAAATTAAGGAAATTATTCAATCTATGTTTGCAGCAAAGAGAGGTGCCCAAAGAGTGGAACAATGCTACAACCATCCTTTTGCATAAAAAAGGAGATAGAACGGACCTAGAAAATTATAGACCTATTAGCCTGTTGAACCACATATACAAGCTCTTCACTATTGTAGTGACATCAAGATTGGAGAAAAAATTAGATTTCTACCAACCGAGAGAGCAGGCAGGATTCCGCTCAAATTATGGTACCAATGATCACCTCCACACAGTAAAAACACTCATTGAAAAATCTATAGAATATAACAAACCTCTTGTTCTTACTTTCATAGATTTTCATAAAGCGTTCGACACGATCGAATTAGACAGCCTTATAGAAGCAATTAATGACAGCAGGATTGACCATAGGTATAGTGAGCTTATTTATAATATTTACAAAAATGCCACTATGACTGTTAAAATAGACAATAAAACCCGACCAATAAAAATAAATCGTGGAATAAGGCAAGGAGATACATTGTCGCCGAAATTATTCATAACGGCATTAGAATATGCCTTTAAGATGATCAATTGCTACCACAGAGAAGTAACGATAGACGGCGAAAAGCTTAACCATCTCCGTTTCGCAGATGACATTGTCCTTATCACAGATAATTTAGGAGAAGCTACAGATATGATAAACGAATCGGATTTTGCATGTTCGAAGGTGGGCCTGAGAATGAACTTGACCAAAACTAAGTTTATGACAAATTTGGTCCCCAATAACCATTTGACTATTCAAGACAAAGTGGTAGAACTGGTGGAGAAATATACGTATTTGGGTCATGAAATAAGAATCAGCAGGGATAACCAAACATGTGAGATCCAAAGACGAATTACTTTAACATGGGCAGCCTTTGGAACACTGCGAGACACACTTAGGGCCAACATACCAATCAGCCTCAAAAGAAAAGTGTTTGACCAATGCGTATTACCGGTCATGACCTATGGGGCGGAAGCTATGACTTTAACCAAGACCACGGCTTCGAAACTAAGAGTGGCACAGAGACGAATGGAACGGTCTATGCTGGGAGTGACGTTGAGGGACCGAATAAGAAACGAAGATCTGCGAAGAAGGACGAGTATTACTGATGTTGTGGAACGCATAGCGGAACTAAAATGGAACTGGGCAGGCCATGTAGCAAGAATGCACGATTCACGATGGACGAGCAAAATTATAAATTGGAGGCCAAGAGCAGACAAACGCAGTAGAGGAAGACCACCTACACGCTGGGCCGACGACATCAGGCGCATCACTAAAAATTGGCAACAAAGAGCACAAAATCGTGAGGAATGGAGGAGTTTAAGGGAGGCCTATGTCCAGCAGTGGACGTGATAAATAGAGGCTGGATGATGATGATGATGATGATACATGGGACCAAATGAGAAAAAAGTGCGAATAAAAAAATTATTGTAATAATTGTAATATATATTGGAAGTAAATTGAAAAAAAATATTTTATTATTCAAACATAAATAAACAAAATTAGGTTAAAATTGAGGTGTGAGGTTGTCGGATATTGATTACTCGATTACCGCAAGGCCGAGATAATCAACAAAAAAAAAAGATGTATTTGGTGACTTTTTTAGTAACTTTCTTGGGTGTGAATCTGTCTTTTTGGTTTACTCCTCCTGGTTAAAAAACAGAGTATAGAAATAAACAAACCAAGACACTTGAATGTTAGGAAGAACACTCGGGAATCATGATTTACAATATATAAACTTTGTAAATCATGATTTGGGATTTATACAATGTATATACATTGTAAATTATTCTTTGAGAGTACTCTTTCTAACCTTTAACGTGTCTTAGTTTGTTTATGTCTAGTGCATCTGATTGTGATTTTAGTATAGACGAAAATAAATTTTAGAGTAAATAAATTTACTGTTTGTATTTTGAGAACAAATTCCGAAGTGGAAATTCAAACGTCAATAAACGTATTTTTATCTTTAATTGTGGCTTATTCCCAGTTAAATAGTAATTAATTTAAAATGCCACAAAAAAAATAGCTTCAGAACAATATTAAGAAACCGTTATGGGCCCAGCGTTATTCAAAACAAGTTTAAGAGGTTTAATAACTACAATAATTGTACGCATAAGGATATCTCCAAACTATTTATTAAATATAATTTATCGATACATACAAAAATAAACATGTTCAAATATGTGCAAGACACACTTCAATGTATTCAAAAACATTTTAGTGTTAAACTAAATTTGTTTTATTCTTCTTCTTTGAGTACCGTGCCCAAGTTTTAGGTGTGGGTAGCTTCCATGACGATTTGCCGATTTCGTTCTCGATCTTGCGCGGCATGTAATAATTCCTCTGCTGATAAGCTAGTCCATTGACGAAGGTTTCGGAGCCATGAGTATTTATTTCTACCAATTCCTCTTCTTCCGTCGATCTTTCCGTTGAGTATTAACTGTATTATCCTGTATCTGCTTTCTCTCATTATCTGCCCTAGCTATTCGAGTTTTCTCTTTTTTATCATCTTTATTAAGTCACCTTCACCTTGACCTACTCTGTTCAAGACTTCTCTGTTTGAAATGTGTTGAACCCATGATATTTTGAGCATTCTACGATATACCCGAATCTCGAAGGCTTCTAATTTGTTCATCATGTTAACCTTAATAATCCAGGTTTCAGATCCATACAGTAATAGAGGATACACATAACATTTTAGGAACTTAATTCTCAGCTGTAAGTTCAGCTGAGAATTGCTCAGAATAGATCTAAGTTTCATAAATGCTCCTCTTGCAATTTCTATACGAGTTTTATTCATCCGGATTTAGTGTCTCGTTTATCCAACATCCTAGATATTTAAAATGGTTAACTTTTGTTATCGGTTCATTATTGACAATCAGTTGTATAGCGCCGAGGTCTTGTTTACTAACCACAAGTAACTTTGTCTTTGTTGTATTTAGGATTAGTCCGTTATTAGAGCATTCTCTAGTGACTCGATCTATTGGCTTGGATCTATAAGGCTTTGTTAAAAATTATTTCTGAGTAAACGATAAACAAAGTTGGAGACAACACACAACCCTGTCTAATAGCTCTTTGAATACAAATTTTGTCTGTTTCTTTGCCGTCTACCAGAATAGAAGCTTCTTGATTCCAATATAGATGTTTTAAAAGTCTCAGATTTTTATCATCTATTTCCATTATTTTTAGATATTCAAACAGTCTACCATGTTGAACCCTATCAAATGCCTTCTCAAAATCTATAAAACAGACGTAAATTGGTTTCTGTACTTCCCATGATCGTTGAAGTAGTGTTAACATTGAGAACAAAGCTTCCCTTGTTCTTAATCCTTCTCTGAAACCGAATTGTGTATTTCCTTTTGCGTCTTCTTGAATCTTTACACGATGATGTATTAGGTTTTTTTTTAAGTGGGATAAATGTAGACTCCAACCATATTTGTGGCAGTGTTCCAGTTTCGTATATATGGTTATAAATGTTTGTTAGTTCTGAGACATTGTCGTCGTCTAGAAGTTTGAGCCAGTCTGATGGTGGTTGGTCAGAGCCTGGAGATTTCCCATTTTTGCTTTGTTTGATGGATTTTTCTAGTTCTGCTTTTAAAATACTAGGACCAGTATTCGTATACTTAGTTGGTCCATTCTTTCTTTTTTTCGTTTAAGTCGAGAATAATTTTACCTTTGGAGTTTCTCATACGGTGAGGAGTTCTTTTTCTCTGAGTGTAGGTAATTTCTTAAGTTTTTTGTGTATATAAAACTCGTCATCTTTTCTTTGTAGTTCTTCCATCTTACGCCATCTCTGTTCCATCCAGTCCTCTTTTGCTCGCTTAACCTCGTATCTTTTTTTTCGATATATTTTTCTATATCGACTCTCATCTTTATTTTTACAATTTCTTCTTTGCTGAATAAGGTCTAGTATGTTATCGGTCATCCAATCCTTTTTTTACTGGCTCTTTTCTAATTTTAAAACTTCGTCTTCTATGGTAACCATGGCGGAATTCATTATATCTATATTTTGTCCGATATTTTCTTGTTCAGATCTTTCTAGCTGTTTTTTTAATGTCATGATTTATCTTATTTCCGAATTCATCTGCTATTACGGCATTTCTTAGGAGTCGATTATCATGTTTTTTCTGAGCTGTCGGGGTTTTTATTATTTTGAATTTTAGTTTGAATCCAGAACAGAGCAGATTATGATTAGTTGCTGCTTCTGCATTTGGGAATGTTTTTGCATATGTAATACTGTTTCTAAATCTTCTGTTAATGATAATGTAGTCGATTTGATTTCTGACTACCTTTCCTTCTTGATCAGCTGGAGATTTCCAGGTATATAGTCGTTTTTTAGGTTGTTAAAACAAAGTATTTGCTACAATGCAATTCTCTTCTTGACAAAACTGTATTAGTCTCTGCCCTCTTTCGTTCCTTTCTCCAAGTCCATACTTTCCATTTTGGACTGTTTTATTACAGATAATTATTCACTATAAAATAATATAATAGGTAATTTCAATACATGTTACCAGTGTCTTTGTCTTCGAGCAATGTGGAAAACGTCGAGGATACTAAAAAAAAATACATTTCCCTTTCCATGGCCAACCCAGGAGGCAATACCTTTATGACAATGGACATAAAAATATTTGAGGGAATAAGGCTTCGTTTAGGTTCCCGTTTAAAAATTATACAAAGCATATAAAAATATTTAATCGGCCTACTTTTTTTTTTGTGTGTTTTGGCTTGGACAATTGTCATTCAGCCAGTCTCAATCAAGAAGTTTATTAATGTAGTGTGTGTGTTTGTGTGTGTAGAGTAATTGTCTTGATACTTAGCAAAGTCGACGTCATTGTCTTTGCTAAGAGACGCTAATTGTATCCGAACGTCTGCGGTCCCTCCGGTGTGTACCGATCACACAAGGATAGAAATTATTTTCATTTATTAATTTTTTTAATAAACGAAAATTTCCACCCAGGTGGTAAGGCAGGCGCTCTTACCACTGAGCCACAGAGGGGGTTAATCGGCCTACTTCACAAATACAATATTTGGAAACAATTTTTAATTTTTTTTGCACTATTTCCCATTTAAGATTTTATTTTTTTTTATGTTAGAATGTTTTGATCATCTCTTAACTCAATATCACAATCATCAAAATCTGGCCACTAATCTACCATTCGTAATTTTTACAGGGTTCCTCTAATCTGTTTTCTAAAGGAAAGGTACTGAATACTTTTTCAAAAGTATTCTACACTTGCTGACATTTCCTGCTAATTCTGCCACTAAATCTCTTTCAAAATCATATATATATATATATATATATATATATATATATATATATATATATATATATATATATATATATATATATATATATATCCGGTTTTTTAGGCGTTACGCCTGGGATCTATGGAGGAGTATCACCGAGCCGCAAGCCCTTATCTCTTGCCGTACTGCTCCACCATAGGCCGATCAGATCCCAGCATATCCTAGTCTAAGCCGCAGATTCATCTAGAATTTTAAACTGCTGCGTTAGACTTTTTGTTTTCTGTACACTGGGGCTGGAACCCACATCCACTGAACCTATGGAGGAGTATCACCGAGCCGCAAGCCCTTATCTCTTGCCGTACTGCTCCACCATAGGCCGATCAGATCCCAGCATATCCTAGTCTAAGCCGCAGATTCATCTAGAATTTTAAACTGCTGCGTTAGACTTTTTGTTTTCTGTACACTGGGGCTCGAACCCACATCCACTGAACCATTCGACAGTGAAGCGAATGAGAGGCAGCCGCACAGCCCGCTGAGCTATCTGACCGACTCTTTCAAAATCATAACTAGTAAAATGTAGTACATTGAGTAGTGAGTACATTGAATCTGTCAGACCGGCGACAAAAATAAACCCATTTCTTACATAAAACATTATCTTTGGGAAACCGAAAAAATCTAATTTCTCCAGCAAAACCTTTATTTTAATTATCGTTATCACAATTGAAAACAGCACACCTCATTTTTTACTTTTTAGTAAGATCAATCTCATTTTTACACAGATAAAATATAAAATAAACTTAGCTAACAATCGCGAACCATTCAAACTATTACGTCACGACTTCAATCTCCCCTCTCTTGAGTATGCGCAATATATTTTCTTGTTAGTCATAGTATCATGCGTGCAATGACTAGACTAGATAGGAAAAATAATATGTAGCTTTGTCGAAGCATACCTTGTTTTAAGAATAATTTTGGAAATTTTTAAAAGACAAGATATTGCATCCCTACATATTCATTAGTGTTCAGGCAATAGAACCCAGAGTTTTCCACTATGTATGGAATGTTCACACTGGTATTTACAAAAGAGCCGAGTAAATAAATTTGTCAACACATATAGATGTCTACACCAACGAGGCAAAATCTACATTATCATCATCATCGAAATTCAATTTCATCGGATTATGGATTACGATTTCGCGTATATCCCTATTGTAAGATGAATTCGTGCACTATCTCTCTGTTTGGTTACAAGTAAACCTTTAAAAAGTTATAAACTTAGGGAATCCCATTTCTAATAATTTGTATGGCATTGTATTAGTAGGAAAAAGATATCTCCAAATGATGAAATTATTTTGAAGCAAGTAATGTGTTATATGACACAAATATTCCTAAGAGACTAAAAAGAAAATTCTTTAAAACAGTCCTAATATCACAAGCGTGTGATACGCAACACTAATTTACAACACCTTGTTCGAAACTTACCATTATTGCCCTCAATCCTCTAGCTCCCGTTTTTCTTTCCATTGCCAAGTGGGCAATGGCGTTCAAAGCTTCTGGTGTAAATATCAAGTCACAACTGTCCATCGATAGCAATCGTTTGTACTGTAGAATCAAAGCATTCTTTGGCTCAGTCAATATCCTTACCAACATAGTCTGGTCTAAGGAGTGGAAAGGAACTAAGACGGGAAATCTTCCTACAAATTCCTGAAAGAAATACAATATATGAACTAAACACATAACTGAGTGAAGATCAACGACTTACAGGTATCATTCCAAAATCCATGAGATCCCTTGCTTGTACTTGTCTTAAGGCTACATCTTTTTCGCTATTTTCTTCTGCAGCTGATTGGGAAGACTGATGCATTGTCGCTTCTTGAGCTACAGCTCTCCTACCTTTACTGGAAGAAATTGGTGCCCCAAATCCTAAGTACTAAAAAAGAGTTATATTTGTCAATTGTGTTTTAAAATTCATATGTGGTTTAAGCATATGGAAACAACTATCGGGTTTTAATGATTTTGTTAAAATTTTGGGTCAAAAACAATTTACTTACATTCTCATTATTTCTCCTTTGGATTACTCTTTCCAAACCGTTGTAGGCACCACTGGCTACAAATAATATATTGGTTGTGTCAACTTGAATAGTTTCTCCTCTTAGTTTCCTGGGTGAGTTCCGTTCGGGGACATTAACTATGGTACCTTCGAGCATTTTAAGCATACCTTGTTGAACTCCTTCACCTAAAATCAATTTTAGTAACTTAGTGAATGCAATCCAATATTATAGAAGCTTATGGAATTCAAGAAGATGTCAGAGATGGAGGAGACTCTTGAATAATTGCTAATTTGTATTTGATAAGGTTGCTTTCATTTAAATTGATGGAAATATGTCAAAAAAACAAGTGTTTTAAGATAAGTGAGACAAAGATTCTTTCATCGTTGCTATTAAATGCATACACCAAATTTATTTTTAGTTTATTCGTGGAGAACTTAACATATATGTGTAGTTGCAATGGAGTACAATCAAATGATACGTTAAAATCTGGTCTCGCTATGTCTCACAGGACGATGTGATAATAATAACAGAAGTTAGCTAAAGCAATAAAGAAAGCCGAAAACAACAAAGCACCAAAACCAGCGAACATAAAAATGTAACTGCTGAAATATGGAGGCGCAAGGATCGTATCGGATCAAAGATGGCCGGCTACGAGGACGAAGGGTCAGTTGATGGTGACAATAATTTGCAGATTAATTTCAAATGCTGCACCAAAAAAGAATGCAAAATTGTGGTATGTAAATGGTGTTTCAATGTGTTCCATCCCAGCTGTGCAAAAAGGGCTGGTTTTGAATTTTGTGAGAAAAATTTAATAAAGTTCTGTGAGAATGGTGAACATAACCTGAATGTAGTTAAATCAACAGCTGATACAGAAATACTTAAAAGCATTTTAAAAGAAAATAATGCATTATTATTACAAAGAGTAAGTTTTTTAGAAAAAAAGATATCTGAAAAAAGTGTAAAATTCAAAAGCAAATAAACAAAACTTCTTGTGATGGCTCAGTTACGGAAACAGGTTTGAAGATTGATGTTGAAATTGATAAAGTCTCACTAGACGAGCATGACAGCTACACTGAGGTTGTGAAGAGAAAACTACGAAAATCTAGAGGAAATATTGGCACCGTAGAAATAGCTCATGGTGATAGTGGTAGTGGTTTTAAGGGAGAGGAGAGTAAAGTTTGGTTATTCATATACAGAACTAGGAGAACATCAAGAGAAGAAGATATTCGTACATTTTTACGAGACAAACGCGGAATTGAAGAGAATTATGGTTAAAGATCTACTCAGCCAAGAAAACATGCTAAAACGATTTGTGGTATCGACCCCCCTCAACAAGAAGGACGATATGTATAAATCGGATTTCTGGCCCGTTGGAGTTGGTGTAAAAAGATTCCATATGAATCGATATCAAGAATATTTAGGCAATGGAGGTGGAAATTTTTGAAGAAAGATATAACAGGAAATGTCTTACATCCTTTAAATCTAAATTGCCAGATGAGTAACACATGTGCAACTATTTGACGACCTGTCATGAAGTATGTATAATCTGTGTGATAGTTTTGGACAATATTTTTTATTTTTTTGGAACATCCAAAAAAATATATTATATTTTTTTCTCTTGCTTAAGATGAAAAGCAGAGGTACTGATTTCTTGAAATCAGCACCAACTGACCTTCGGCATTTTTTCTTTTATTATTGTATTTTAGGCATATATAATTTATATATTTCGTGTATTGTATGAATTTGAAGAAAAAATAGACCTTTATTATTATTATTATTATCATTTATATGAGTGTTGTTCTATAAAATCGAAGCAGTCCCGAGGAGTGGAATCTATCATACATGTCCTCCATGTTAAAAAAAGGTGACAAAAGGTCACCAAATAACTGTAGAGGGATCAGTGTATAGAGGTCTCAGCCTTTAATAGCAAGAATATTTTCCATAGTAATAAAAGAAGAAATAGAACAGTATGGTTTGTGCAGGAATTAATTATCGAGGGATTGTTGGTTACTATTTTTTAACAGGTCCGTTAATTCAAAAAGGTACTTGGAGCTTTTACAAGAATTACGTGTAACTTGGGATGAAGGTGACAGATTCGAAGGACAAAACTCATTTTGCAGCAGAATGGCGCCCCTGCGCACTTGGGTCTGAAAGTCAGCGCTTTCCTAAAACAACATTTTCTTGGATGGTCCGATAGAGGTGGAAACGAAAAGTGGCCTTCAACTTCGCCAGATATTACTCCTATGTGTTTATCAATGTGAGACATGCTTAAGAACATAGTTTTTGCGTATACGACCGAAAATGTAGAAGATAATAATCCAATTAGGTATCATCAATGTCAGTATCATTAATTTGATCGACGTTATTGTACATACATATTTTTGTGTGACAACTTACTGTAAATACATATATTTTTGTATTTATAAGGAACAAACCAAAGTTTTGTAAATGTGTTTTTTTTTCAAAACATTTTTTTTTGCAAATTTACCAGCTGACTTATGCCCATCTCCTATGTATTCAATAACGTAAAACTATAACTGAAGGATACTACTATCAACTTCTAAACTAACTGCGTGCAAGCGTTAAATATAAAAGAGAAAAAAAAACTTTTTCCATCACAATCTAAATATTGATATAACCCAACAAATACGAGAGAGTTAAGGAAACGGTTCAAGATAACTGAGAGAAAATTTTGTTTGGGAAAATATCGGTGAGAATGTCGAAGGGGGCTTAAACATCATAACAATAAAGGAAATCTGTGAAGAGAATTTAAAAGGCAGGTCAAAACTAAAAAAGAAGGCTTGGGTGACAGAAAACAGATTGGATTTAATGGAACAATGTCGACTAGCAGAGACAAGCGAAAAAGTTTATAAAAGTATTCAAAAAGAAATTTGACATAAAATACTAGAGGCAAAGAGTCAACATCTAGCCAAAAAGTGTCATGAAATTGAAAAAGTCGAAAATAGATATATCACGTTTAACTGAGAGACAAACTGCACTACTATATGATGAATACGGTAAAGTAATATTTGAAGTAGAGGATAAACTTAAAGAATGGGAAAATTACATTAAAAACGAGGTAATACAAGCCATACAATCATCAAAAAATGGCAAAGCGCAGGTCTTAATGAAATTCCAAGTGAAATATACAAGCTTATAAATGATAGCAATGTTTTAGAGGCTAAAACTTCGTTTTTCAATACCACCAGCAAACACCTACCTAATCTTTGGTTCAATTAATTTTTCTTAGCTCTACCTAAGAACACAGCAAAAACCTGTGCGGATTATGGAACCATCAGTCTGTTAAGCCATTCTTCTTCTAAATGTTCATATCTTCTAGAGATGTTGGCGACCACATTGACCTATCTTATTCTATTTACAGCAGCTCTAAATAGATCAGTTGACGTTAGAGCAGTTCATTTCCTAATATTGGCCAGCCAAAATATACTTATACATCCAGGTCTTCTCTTACCCTCAATCTTGCCCTGTAGAATCAACTGTAGACGTTGGTATTTATCATTACGCATGATGTGGCCGAAGTAACCCAATTTTCTGTTTTTTATGGTGTTAATAATTTCTTTGTCTTTTCTTAGCCTCTGGAGAATAGTTATGTTACTTGTGTGGTGTATATATGAGACCCTCAACATACGTCGGTAGCACCACATTTCAAATGCCTCCAATCGTTTTATGGCATCTTCTGTAAGGCTCCAGCTTTCTACTCCATAGAGGATACTAAAGACGTAACATCTAAGAATTCTTATGCGTATATTGATACTTAGAGATAAGTTGCAGAAAATCTTCCTAAGGCTTGAAAGAGCGTCTGGCTTTTTCAATACCAGTTTTTATTTCGTGGCTGTGATCCCAAGTATCTTTAATATTGCAGCCTAAATAGCATATTTTTTCCACTCTTTCTAACAGTGTATCATTAATTGTAATTTAGGCAAATTGTAATTTGCAATTGTAATTTATGCAAATGATCATTATTTTTGTCTACTTGCAATTTAGTTTTAGGCCGGATTTGTTACATATTTCTACAACATTATCCATCATCCTTTGGAGCCCCTGCGCACTATCTGTCAGCAACATTGTATCGTCTGCACATCTAATGTTGCTTATAAGTTGTCCATTTAGAGCAATCCCATTTTCTGATCGATGAGGTCCAAGGCCTCTGTAAAGATGTTTTCAGAGTACATGTTAAATAATGCCGGTGACAATATGCAACCCTGTCTAACTCCTTTTTCAACTGTGAAGATATCGGACAGTTCATTTTATAATCGTACTGTTGCCTGTTAACCATTAATTGAAAATTTTTCTAAAGGTAAAATACATGGTCGTATCTATATTAAATGCGAGAAGTACCTTAGTGACACACAGTTTGGTTTCCGTAACGAGTTTGGAACGAGAGAGGTATTGTTTGGAGTGAATGTACTTGCACAAAGATGTCGTGATATATCTGCAGATATGTACTCTTGTATTATTGACTTCCAAAAGGCATTTGATCGTGTTAAGCACTATATTGATCGAAGTTTTAAGAAAATATTGGCTTGAATGACTGAAACGTTCGCATAATTTGATCGTGTTAAGCACTATATTGATCGAAGTTCTAAGAAAATATTGGCTTGAATGACTGAAACGTTCGCATAATTTCAAATTTGTATTGGAATCAAACATCAATTTTAGTAGACGGTTTGGAATCACAGGCTCTTAATATTAAAAGAGGAGTGCGGCATGGCTCTTGTTGCCCGTGCTTTTTAACCTTAACTCCGAAAGAATTTTCAGAAATGCAATTTTTAATAAACAAGAAGGAATAATTGTGAACGGTGAAATTATCAATAATTTGTGAAATTCGGACGACACAGTACTCCTACCTTCAACCCAAGAAGATCTGCAAACATTACTTGACAGTTCCATTGATAGTTCCAAGGAAGCAGGTCTGGATCTGAACATACAGAAAACCAAAATACTCGTAGTAAGTAAACAACAGAATATAAAATCGTTTATGTATGTAAATAGTATCAAACTTGAGCAAGTTGATCAAATTGTTTACCTTGGATATCAGTTAAATTGTAACACAGAAATTAGATCCAAAATTGAGCACGTCAGAGCCTCTTTTAGAAGTATGTCCTAGGTATTATGTAACAGAAACCCAAAACTGGCATTGCGGATTCGCTTAATTCACTGTTACGTGTTCTTGGTCTTACTTTATGGTGTCCAGTCTTAGACTGTGAATAAAAATGATCTAAATCGCCTTGAGGCTCGAAATGTGGTGATTTTAATTAAAAGTTTCGTGGGTGGAGAAGATTCGAAACTCCATAATACTAGCACGTCTCAGCAAGACTACTGAGACTATACAAAGCATCAAGAAGAGAAAGCTGGAGTATTTCGGACATGTAATGAGAAGTCCCAAATATAGTTTGTTGCTTCAACATATTATGCAAGGGGAAATAGCAAGCAAACGTAGTGCAGAACAAAGAAAGACTTCATAGTTGAAGAACTTTCGAGATTGGTATGGTATTGATACAAGCATGCTACAGTTAATAAGTGATAAAATTAAGATAGCCATGATTTTAACCAACGTTATAAAATTACATAGTATATGAAGAAGTTCACAACCCTGCACATGCTTAAAAAGAGTGTCTTGACAAAGAGAAATTAAAATATCTACACTGCTAAGTGCTAGACCTCTAATTTCTTTCTATTTTGAAATCTCATGACCTCCCATTTAGTCAGAGCTTTCATCCAATTAGGAAGTCATTGCGATCTATATTTCTACAACACTATGATGAGGTGATATAGGGACCAGAACACCGATAAATGAAACGTAATGATATTAGAGATTATGATTCAAAATAAAACTTCTTTGAAAACGTAAAATGTCTTTGTCAGACCACCCTTGTAATAATAGTGGTACTTTTAGTTTAGTAAACAACATATTATAAAAGTTGATCTCACCTCCTACATCCCTCAGTTGGTGAATGCCAGGTACTGCTCCGATCTTATCAACTTCGTCGAGGAACACAATGCCGACTTGTGCCCTTTCCACGCTGTATCCGGCATCTTGCAGCAACTTCCCGATGACACTTTCGATGTCTTCGCCTACGTATCCTGCTTGTGTTAAGGTAGTACAATCACATATGGCAAAAGGCACATCTAGGCACTGAGCTATGGTTTGAGCAAGAAGTGTTTTACCTAGAGAAACATATATTAGTCAGCTGTTTTTTTCTCGCTCTAAGAATGGCGACAAAATTGCCGATTGTCGACTTCTCGAAAAAAATTAGGAATTAAGGCTTAAGTAGGAAAAAATAAGTAATATTTTCGACTTACCTGATCCTGTGGGTCCCAACAAGAGTATATTGCTTTTCTCTAACTTCAGTTCATGTGTAGTCCTTTCCAGAATATCCGAGCCCTGTCCCGCTTTGGCTCCTGCCGGTGGAGTTGATTCAAAGGTACCTCCCAAGTTCAGACCTAGTGAAGCATTACCTAAACCTGTTATGTGGGGTTGATCTGCAATATTTTACTTTTTGACAAACAAAGGATCAAGCAAAAAGGACTGATTTAATATTTACGGTAAATTTTTGGGGTAAGCAGTCAAATAATTATTAAATAAAATCTCTGAACTTGCTCTTTTGAGAGTATAGATAAAATCATCATTTATTATATAAGTATTTACGGAAAACTTTACTCTCATTCTCTCATACTTTCTATAGGAGCCAATACAGCAGTTCTTGCACACTTTCCCCTTTCTTTTTCTCCCGGACTTATTTTCTTATGTGTCTCTCAAACTATCTCATCTACTTTTTACGTTTTAAAAATTCAACCATCTAAAGAAAATATTAAAATATTATTTCTGTTAATAAAATTGCTCCACTCTCCCATAATATGCAAAGGTCAGTAAGGTTTTTGTAGAAAACAGATTGTTGCTCCAAGTTCTTCCCTATTTGTGATATTTGGGTAGTAGCCTTTCGATTCTGGCAAGGGTTGTCTTACGGTACGTCATCTTGACAGTTTTTTCTGGTATTTGGTTGGAAGTGGAACATAAGTTATCAGGCAATTGGTTTTATATAGATCACCCTCGTTGGGGATATCGGAATAAACTTATGTTATAGAACTTGGGCATATTGGAGTGTTGCTGATATTTTGTTTAGTTGCTAAGTTCATTCCGTATTTTACGGGACATAGTTCCAAGACACCACTCCACATGTAGATTGGAATGATTCCTGAAGCCACCTTGAAAAAATACAACACCAGGTATGTGTAATACATTTTCTAATTCAATGTAATAAGTGTATTGTTGTATAATGTATAAATGGGAAACTTCATATAAAAGTATTACCAATGTTCATAACAGCTACTATTATTCAATTCAGTTCAATAGCATTCCTCGCCTAATTTTTTCTCCTTCCAAATCCATCGTACTGCAAAAATTTGATGGTTTATTGCTTCATTGCCTCGCCTATTTGGTCTGTCCCTATTTGGACTTACATTGGTCCCAGGTTTATGTAAGATTCTTCATGGCCAACTAGTATGTTGTTTATCCTTAACTGTCGAGCAAGTTGTTGCTTTTTGATTATCAGAAACCCTTTGGTCTTCTTGAAAATACGCTCAGGTCGTAGTCCTTACTCCTTACTGTTTGCATTAACCTTTTCTATCTGTTGTAATTTACCTATGTTACTGGCAAAGATCACCGTATCATCGGCACATCTTATGTTGTTCGTTAACTCACCGTTTATTTGTATGCAATCTATTGCCTTTTTCAGACATTCTTTAAAATATTTCCTTGAAGTTGATATTAAAGAGGAGTGGGTGTAAGATACACACTTTTTCGACACCTCTCTTGATCACCACACTTATAGTAAGTTCATTGACCATTTTTGCTCCTGTCGTTTGAACCCAGTATAGGTTTGCCAATCCGAATATCCTGGTTGTCAATACCTGCCTTTTGTAGAATATCTATTACTTGTTCAAGATTGACATTGTCAAGTGCTTTTCTAAAATCCACAAAGCACAAATACAAATCCTTTAATATATCTATACCGTTGCATAAGCACCTGGAGTAAAGTGCTTTCTGAAAGCCAAACTTCGATCTATCAATATTTGAATCACATTTACCATACATCAGGTGGATAACCAATCTTTAAAAAATCATTCCACTCTACTCTTTTTATGGTGTATTTATAAAATTCTCAGCTCAATATAAAACGAAGATTTGTCATCTATTAAAACGGAAGTTAGAGTTCTGTTTAGATACCAAAATAATGTCGACAAACTAACTTCAAAGGAGCAAGAAAGAAAAAATGTATATTATTACTTCACTTCAGTTTTTCGTTATTCCTTAGGAATGCTTAAATAAATAAAACATTTTAAAATGACTTCTAGAGTTTTACTTAATTAGTTCCTAATGATCACTTTCCCCAATAATTTAACCTTATTTATGGCAATTCAGTTACTAATGCCTTGATATATTATATACAGGTTAGAAGTTGAAGAAATAAACATAAAAGATACACTTCGCAAGGATGCATACTATAGCCATTCCACCCGTTGTTTTAATACGTTTGATAACTTTTGCAATGCTCTGAATATTAGAAGAGAGAAAGTTTAGAATGACGTAAGACATAAAATATTAGATCGATTGAATTTACCAAATATTTTTTATAGTTTTTTATAATATAGTATATTCCTATCCCAAGGATGAGGTCTTTTATTAAGGTGGCCATAAATTTTGATATCGAATGATTGATGCATTTCAAAAAGAGACATAAGTTGCAATATTCCGGATATCATAATAACCAGAATAGTAGCTTTGACGACAAATACTCCCTGCTTCACAGATAATCGAGGATATAATCTGTTTTTTGGACCTTATATGTTCAGTTCTTCGCGTTCCCGGGGTGTATAATAAAATAAATAACAAATACAAATAGACTATTTTTAATATATCTGGACAAACCTCTATGAGTAACGCTATGGGGTCCTTGCTCCATTACAGCCATGTCTTGCCTGATATTTGATTGTGTAGGACTATTATTGTATATTCTTTTATAGTGGTTGTAGACTGCTACGGATAATATCTGAAATATTAAAAAAAATATAACTATAATGGTTTATTCGTAATAAAGTTAAGTCAAAACACGAACACAAAAATAAATATTTTCAAAATATATTGGGCCTCAGTGAAAAAACAGAATGGGAATCTATAAGTTGTTTACATATTATACAAGATTGTTTTGAAAACGTCATAAACCAGTATAATGCTCTGAAGAGTTTTAAATGTATATTAGCATTCGTAAAGTAAAGTGTATCTCGTAATAACCCAGTCTAGAAATGAAGAAATGATCAGTGTATTTTTATGTATGAGAGAGTAATAAAACAATAAATTATGTATGCAAATCCCTAAACTGTTGATACGGGTGACTCAATGAAAAACAGATATTTGTCAACAAGTTTACAGAAGTATATAGGAAAACAATTTTAAATTGAGTATGACCACCACGTATAAAGGTTGGAGCAGAATAGAATACAATAGTTGTGAGGGTTACTAATCCCTAAATAAGGTTGCCAGTGTCGGAGTGATGGAGGTTAACAGGTACTAATGAATTTGCAAGAAATGTAAGATGTTTATTTTATTGGTTATATATAACCAATAAAAGTTTAATAAGTTTAATATTTAAGTACCTACCTATTTGCAAAATAAAGTTTAATTCTTTAGATAAAATAAAACGTTTTATTTTATCTGAAATGAGTACATTCCACGAAGTAAGGGTTTCAACAATCAAACATTTAATTCTTTAATTCCAGGAATCTACGACAGTCATTGACTAGATAATTACCTTCTAAACTTATTCCACAGAAAATGTGATAGTGGGTTTTTCCATTTTGTAGGAAGGTCCAAGTGGCGTTTTCAAAATTCTTAACAGTTCACTAAAAGTAGGTACTTCATTTGCAAGGTGCAGTTTATTGTGTATACTAGTGTTATGGAAAATTTGGAAGTGCCGTGTAAACGCCGAAAAATTGGTCCTTTAACAGTTAATGAAAAAACATTATTATTTAATTGTTTTAAATCATTTACAGACAAACGTTTATGTGAAAGTGTTGATGAGACCGTTGAGTTACTTAGCAGTACACTTGGTGTTGGGAAATCTACGATTTACAGAGTTATTAAAGAAGAGAAATGTGGAGGTTTTCAAATGCCACGTAATGCTCCAGGGAAACCAAAATTTCAAATAGAATATCATTTTAAAGAAGGACTTCGACGGAAAGTGCATGAATTCTTCTTTAGACAAGAATTTCCAACATTGGATAAAGTTCTTGTCTCAGTTCGAGATGATAAGGATTACCCAGAAATGAGTCGAAGTACGTTATGGAAACTTTTAAAAGAAATAGGCTGCCGCTGGAAAAAGAATCCCAGAAAGTCTATTTTATTAGAAAGAAGCGATATTGTCATATGGAGAAGACATTTTCTAAGAACCATAAAGGAAATGAGAAACCAAAAAAGAAAAATATTTTATCTTGATGAAACATGGATCAACGAGGGTCATACACCAAATAAATTTTGGCAGGATGAAACTGTTACAAGTCAAAGGCACGCTTTTGTAAATAACTTATCTACTGGTTTAAACCCACCATCAGGAAAGGGACGCAGGCTGATAATAGTACACATTGGCAGTTCAGACGGTTTTGTTGAAGGTGGTTTATTAACTTTTGAATCAACTCGTACCGGTGACTACCATGAAGACATGAACGCTGATGTCTTTCAAGAATGGTTCGAACAAATGATAAATCTTCTTCCTAAGAACTGTGTAATAGTAATGGATAATGCAAGTTATCACTCCCGACTTATAGAAGGACTGCCCACAACCAAGTTGTTAAAAAAAGACTTGCAGAATTGGCTGAGTTCAAAAAATATTACGTACCATCCCGGATCTATAAGAAAGGAACTTTATTCGTTGTGTGCCCTTCATAAAGAAAAATTTAAAAAATACGAAATTGATGAAATTGCCAAAAATCGTGGAATGACAGTACTTAGATCCCCACCATATCATTGTGAATTAAACCCGATTGAACTGGTATGGGCACAGATAAAGAGTGAAGTTTCAAGAAAAAATACCACTTTTAAAATTCATTATGTTAAACAGTTGTTTTTGGAGGCCGTAAATAATGTAAAACCTGAAAACTGGGAAAAGGCAGTAAATCACACTATTAAAGAAGAGGAAAAAATGTGGAAGCTGGACAATATTACTGATAAAATGATCGAGCCAGTTATTATAAATCTTGGTTCTGAAAGTTCATCTTCTGAATCTGATTTGGATTTGTAACAAGTAGCTGTAAGTTTTATATTAATATTTTTATTCATCTATTTAACATACCTTAGACGGTTTTAAAAACTCTTTTTCTCTTTTGTAATTTTTAAAAATTAAAAAAAATGTGAATTTTTTAAAACCCTTTTTAATGTAGGCCAGTCAGTTCTAATATAGTGTGTGATAAAAGAGGTCACTTTTGTTTACATACACATAACACTTTATAACACTGAAATAATTCATTTATTTTTTACAATTATTCAAAGTAATTTTTCAATTAATCTTGAGCACGCCCATGGAGTGGTCAGAGGTACCAGTTAAAATTATGCTAATTACTCTCTCGTTCTTAAAAATAAACTATAATAAACAAATAGAATAACTAATTTTTTATGGTATATTTTTTAACTTCGTGAGCCAAAACATTGGTTGAAAATACACATTTAACAAAACAAAAGAACCAAGTCAAGTCGCATTATACAAAGTACATGTATGAGACAAGTCAAAGTTACAGACATACATCTTAAAAGTATATAAATTAATAAACACGATAAAATATACTTAAAAGTTATTTTTAGAATATGGCTCTAGCTCACAAATGTATTGATGTACACACCTCCGAAAGTTTGGCTGATGTAAATTCATTCGTATATCTATTGGTAATTTGTTAAAGAAACTTATGGCTGCATAATGTGTGCTACCTTCCAACAAAACAGAATGATGTGGAAGCATAAATTGATTGTCTCTGAATCTTGATGAATAAACATGGTTAAATTGAAATTTATTAAATTCATAAATTTCGCTATGCAAATACATTATACACGAAAATATATACAGACCAGGAATTGTAAGAATATTGTTTTGTCTAAAGATGCCTCTACAAGAATCTCGAAATTTCATTTTATACATTATCCTAATAGCTCTTTTCTGAAGTACGAATATCTGCTCTAATTCAGAGGTACAACCCCAGGCTTCAATGCCATATTTGGCTATTGAGTAAAAATGAGCAAAATATACTGTTTTTAATATTCATGTATGAAAGAGGCGTGAAAGAATTCTCAATGCATAACATGCGCTACGTAACCTGGATTTCAAATTAGAAATGTGGTTTGACCATTTACAATTACTGTCTAGAAGTACCCCCAGCAACTTCGTGCAGTCTATTTTATCTATTACTGCTTCTATAGTGGCTTGATGGTTTAATAAATTATTTGACGTGAAAATCATATACTTTGATTTGATGAGTATCTGTGTAGTTTTATTTTGCAAATTTTGATCAGACATTCGTGTGACTAGAATGTTGGTATCATCCGCATAACTGATAATGTTAACCCCAGTCAGTAAATTAGTTACCAAAGCTATATCATTAATAAATACTATAAAAATTAGAGGACCCAATACACTACCCTGAGGGATACCATAATGGATATCCAATGTGTTTGATTCGTTTAAAAGTTCATTAGATATACCAATTCTGAACTGTAGATTTCTACATGACGACTCTGTAATATTTTCAAATCCTAACATAAATTGCAGTTTTCTGTCCGTATATCAATTGGCTGAGTTGCCAAGTTGTGTAGACAGTAATTTTATCAAATATGCTATAACTTATATGGTTACTAGTAAACCAACTAAGCAAAGATATCTTATAACAACATCTTTATGTATAATACTTTACTGTTCTGCTATGTCAGTCGGAATATAATATACCAAATTCATTCATTATCTAAACAATTTTACTGACAAAGAAATTATGTATGTTGCGGCTTTGTTTGTGAGTATAGTATTAAATTCGTACATCATATTATATTACATTTTTGTTGATAGTTAAAAATTAAAAAATGATCTGGTATTATAATTAAGTAATATTTTAGTGGAAAATGACAAAAATGTTATTTAAATCTGTTTATTAATATCTATTACTATATGTCTTTATGGATTAATAAATTTTACTATGTCTTCTTCTTCGGTTATATTTATATTTCTTATTTCATGCTTCATTGTTCTGGCTTTATTGGTCTGTTTATTCTTATAATTTTTCTTTTAATAATTCTTACTTTTTCTTCATCTGTTTTCGTAAGACACATTACTTCCGCTCCTTGTGCTATCATCTGCTTTTTGCGGTTTTTTTTTGTATTTTTAAGTAGTCGGTGATATTTCCAAAACACCCCGTTCTTTTCCCGCCTTGTGTGCTTGGTGGTCATACGTTGAATGTATGATTTGGAGTGGTTGATGCGTATTTAGTTATTACGGTTCTATTTGGTCCATTTAGTTCTTCAGTTTTCGTATTCG
Organism: Diabrotica balteata; assembly: GCA_918026665.1. NCBI lineage: Eukaryota > Metazoa > Arthropoda > Insecta > Coleoptera > Chrysomelidae > Diabrotica > Diabrotica balteata. The sequence goes on from OU898276.1 coordinate 176,430,826, forward strand.
ACAATTTTATAACGCCAAATGAGGACTATGTGAAAGGTGTTATTGCGGATGTGTTTATTGCTTTTACTATGTGCTTGGAATTAAGTTTGCTTTTGAGTATTGTCCAGATTTAGCAATACGACTCACACTCCCTCTAAGAGGAAAATTCACTCATCCCAGATACCTACGGCATCAAAAGGATTGAGCTCTGATGGGACTCTTTCTATATTATTGAGCCCTAGGTGACTTGGTATGCTGGAGTATTTCCCAAAAATTTTCGTAGACATCTGGACGTCGCGAGGAGTACAGCTTTATGTATGGCCTTATAAAGATGTTCATTTAGACCCAGCTGTTTTATGTTCGCTAGGTGATTTTTGGGAATAACACGAGTAACATGAGTATCCAGATTTAGCCATACGGCCCATACTGCCTCTAAGGGGAAAATTCACTCATCCCAAATATCTACGGTATCAAAAGGATTGGGCTCTGGTGTCTTTTTCCATGTTATCGAGTCCTAGGTGACTTGGTACGTCGGTGTATCTCCTAAAAATTTTCGCACGCATCTGGACGTCGAAAGTAGCACAGCTTTCTGCATGAACTTATATAGATGTTCATTTAGACCCAGCTTTTTTATGTTTTCTAGGAGGTTTTTCGGAATGACTCCAGTGGTAGAAAAAATAATAGGTATCGTCTGGGTACTTTTCATTTTCCATTGTCTTCTTATTTGTATTTCCAGAACTCTGTACTTGGAGATCTTTTCATTGTACTTAACATGCAGATTATTGTTGTTAGGTATCGCCACATCTATTAGAGTTGTTTGTCTTGTTAGTTTATTAACTAGCACGAGATCTGGTCTATTATGTGCTACAGTTTGGTCTGTGAGCACAGTGCGATCCCAGTATAGTTTGTAGTTGTCATTCTCAAGCATACTCTCAGGAACGTATTGGTAATATGGGAGATGGTTTGTTTGTAGAAATCCCAGTTTAAAAGCTATCTCTTGATGGGGATCTTCCCTACTGAGTCATGCCGTTCCTTATATTCAGTTGAAGCAAATGCCTGACAGCCTCCGCTAAGATGTTGGATAGTTTCTTGGGCTTGACATATCGGCATTTGTCGTTTTGGACCTGAGGGTTTTTGACGATATATTTCCGGTTAAATATTTGGTTGGTATAACCTGATCCTGAATGGCGATTAATAAACCTTCTGTTTCAGGAAACATCTTTTCTGATGTCAGCCAATAGTTCGACGCTATATTGTTGACATAGTCTTGACTGACTTCATTCGGATGTCGCCCGTGCAGAGGTTTACCCATCCAGATGCGCATTTTTTCGTTTTTAGTAAGACGGTTTATGCGCATTTCTTGTTCCCTCAGGTTGATCGGTGTTGTGTCATCTACTGCGCAAATCGGGCGATGAACAGTAGATGTCTCCGCCTGCACCTGAAAATAGTCTAAAATCGCTGCATTTGGTGGGCCTGCTTTTCGTTGGTAATGTTATAAACAGTGACTCTAACCAATCATCTGGTATTTTTCCTTCGTTGTAAATTTTGTTGAAGAAAGTGGTTAACCTTCGGCTGATAACGTTATGTCTCTCGCACCGACTGATTTAAATTTTCGCGGTTTAAGCGCTGCTAATTTTTATTTCAATCTGCACCTCATAGTACCTTTCGAACGTGCTTGTATCTATTCAGTTATAGTTTAGCAAGTGGACAGCGTGTATCGTTTAATAAGAATTTTCAGTATTATACACGATTCGGTCCCACAAACCGACGTTATAGTTGCCGTTACATTTTGAGGTAAGACTAATTTTTTTGATTTTTTGTTTGCGGTATTGATTTATATTATATTTTAGGGCATACGTTTCTAATGAATTACGAGAGGGAACAAGAATGGCTGTTGCGGCTTCATGGGGAAGTTTTAAATGATTCAGAGGCAGAACCAGATGATGATGATGTGAGTTTGATAGACGACCATATTATAGAAACTATTGAGGATATATACTCTGAAGAGGAGTTTGAAAATCAACAAAACTTACCTATTCTTGAAGAAACCGCTTGTACTTCAAGAATACCCTGCCTTATCGGTAAAGATGGAACTACAAGGTGGCGAAAATATCCAGGCATTGTTTTGAAAATTATGGTGCCCAAAATTTGGAATAGTTTCAGTGATCTGTGAAAATTTTGAGAGTAAAATTTTATTTTCTCTGTTTATTAACATACAAGTAACTGATTTATGTTTTAGTGAAACCAGAATTTATTTTTTTTGTTATAATTATTTTGATTTTATTAAAAGACTGTTCATAAAAATGACACTTTTTTTTAATATCTCCTTAAAATTATTAAAATAACAAAAAAATTATAAATTTTATATATTTGTATAGAGAATAATATACACAATTATATTATTACAAATATTTATCACCTACAGCTAAATTTCTATTTTTTTTTAATTTTAGAAAAAGTCGGTTTGTTAGACCGACGTTATCAAAAATTTTAAAATGTTTCACGTTATCTGCGGAAGGTTAAGCAGGCAATGCTTTCCTCATTAAAAAGTTTAAGTAGTTCGGCAGGGATTTGATCTGGTCCAGGTGCTTTATTGTTTTTGGCTTGCTGTATTGCCTTTTCGGCTTCCGAATTCAGTAGATTGGGACCTCTGTCCAACTGGCTGTCACAGGCAGTATTTGGAGCATTTTCTCTAGAAGCATCGTCAAAAAGGTCAGTGATGTATCTCTCCCATTCTTTGCACTGTTGTTCGTGATCACAAATTTTTCCGTCCGCGCTTTTAAGTATGTGAGCATTTTTCTGTTTTCTAATTCCGGCAGTATATTTAAGTTTCTTATGCAGGTTGAAGCTGTCATGCTTTTTTTGGAGGTCTTCTATTTCTTCACATAAATTCTCAAGCCAGGATTCTTTGGCTTGCTTAATTTTTCTTTTTATGCGTTTATTAATTTCACGATATTCGATAATATTTCTATTTTTGTGTTGCCGTCGAACTTTCATCAGATCTAGAATTTCTTGTGTCATCCACTCATTTTTTGCCAACATGGTAGGTGTTTTCAAAGACTCTTGTACGTTCTCTAAAATCGAGTTTTGAATGGCATACCAGCATTAGTTAATGGTTCTGTTTTCGTTTGGTATATTTGATATTCTGTGTATTTTACTATTTATTTGCTGTGATATGTGTTCGCGCGTTTGATGGTTTTTCAGGGGGTCGAGATATATCTTACAAGGCTTAGTTGGCTTTGTTAATTTTTTTAATTTAATTTGTATTTTGGAGCAGAGTAAATTCTTCATTTTCATCGTATGTCTAGTGATGTTTTCCTCACAGGGATTTCGCTGGCTAGCGACCTGGGAAGCCCTGTGGTTTGATTGTGTATTCCTTCCCCTGCCGGATCTTGAGTTCTGCAGCCCATGATCATTAGTATTCGTTACACTCATTGATTCCATGATAACTTTACTAGGGATCATAATGGGGTGGTTTCCCGTTGCCTTCCCCATCGCAGTATCACAGCCGCTTAACTCATATTGTGAGTGACGCCTGTGAGTATCTGGAATAAACCTACAGGATTTTTACTTCCCACAGCCTTAATCCAGTAATGACATTACTGCTGCCTAATGTCATATCCTTAGTTGATCCGCGGGTACTTATTTGGCAATGCCTTATTCGTACCTGTCCTGCATATCTGCAGGAACTTTCCCTATCAGCCATATGGGACGTGCCGTGTCGAGGTTGAGGACATCCCCCTCCCAGTCTGTCTTCCGTGAAGTAGACAGAGCTTATGTGGCCCAAATTACAAAATATTTGTATGTACTAAACTAAATAATATAATATAAATCAAATTTTCTCACAAAGTAAAAATAAAAATATTTTTTAAAAGAATTAGTACTTACAAAAAGTTCTGGCAATAGCAAATTACAAAAATATAAATATTACCAAGTGTACATAAGTTTGCAAAAGAAAAAAAAATACAACCAATATAATTAACATAAGACTAGGTACAATATTTTGTTCGTTTTCATCAAACTTGTTTTTGAAACTATTTAAACTAGTAGCTTCTACTATGTCATCACTTACACCGTCTAATTTATCAAAAACTCAGTTAACTAAAAAGTTTTGCCTTTAGGTGGTTTTAAAATACTTCTTTTTCAATTTATAGTTATGACCTCTTAGTCTACCACCCCCCTCCAAAAATCCCCACTAAGAATTATATTATATAAGTAGATATGACATCATATCTTTCTCGTCTAAGAGTTAATGGAGACAACTTGAGCTTTCTTAGTCGGGTTTCATAGTCTAATCTTCCATAATTAAAAGGTAGCTAGGTCCCTCTTAGTTGTACTTCTTCTAATAAATTAATGTCTTTTTGCAAATGAGGTGACCAAACTGACACTGCAAATTCTAGGTCAGGTCTGACATAAGTTTTGTAGAATTTCAAAAACAAGTCTGCAGATATTCTATGAAAAGCTTTTGTGATAAATAATAAAGCAGAGTTTGCTTTACTAACTACTTTTGGTGTTTGAGTAGACCAACTTATTGTTTGACAAAAAGTCAGAAAACTTAGCATGTAAAGAAGCAATATTAGTCTAAAAAATATTTATTGTTGTCAACTATATTTGTTTTTTTGCGGAATTTTGTTGGTTAGTACTAATAATAGTTGGAACTTTATTAATATACTTTATGTTAGTTCCTGTTAAGTAGATTACGTTTTTCCAGTTCCTCTCGCACTTTATTCAAATAGTTTATTTGATATTTAGTTAAGTCATCCTTCAATTGAATTCTAGAAAATTTGGTTCCTAACAACCTCATATTATTGCGCAACATAAATAATGGACTATCATTATCTGCAAATTTAACCTTTAATGGCCGTTATGCAAGGAACACTATTGTTTATAAATACTAAAATAATTTACTAAAAACGCCTAAATAGGTTTTTAAAACTAAATAAGTTTTTTATAGATATAATACTTATAGAGTGTAAATTTTATGATATCATACTTTCAAAATAAAAGTTGCAGTATCTACTATTCTGTAACTCTATAAGTTTCAGCATGACCAGTTTAAAATTCAAACCGATAACATTCCTACTAAGTTTTGTTATATTCTGCCAAATTGTTGTACAAACTAATTGATATGGCAACCCTGTTACTATGTCGTTTCGTTTGAAGCGTTTCGAAGCCGAACGTAATGCTATCTATCGATGATAAATACTACCACTGTTTCAGATGGAGCCATCTCCCTATATTACACATTTGAAGGCGGCGGTTCAAGACATAATTCTTGTTTAACGAGATTTTTCATATGTTTAGGAAAAAATATTTAACGTTTTATTGCAAATATTTTCCACTTTTACAGTTTTATATATGTTGTTATTAAAAAAATTTTTGGTTTCTTACCGGAAGCTTTATTATAAGCAGAAACATACTATTTTTTCCTACTGGGACAAAACTGTAAATTCAAAAATTTAAAAAAAAATTCCTAAGTATTTCTTATAATTATATCTTGATGCTGTAAAAAAATTAACAAAATTATATGTCTGGTTTTCCCGCTTTATACTTGGAAAAAAGTAGTTTTTTTGAGTTTTTTTAAAAACGAAAACATGAAGTTTGCTTAAAAGTTGTCAAAACATTTCTAGTCATCTCATACACCTTCTCAAATTTTTTCAAATTTTTTGAATTTGGAATTTATTTTTTGGGGGGTGCAGATCAACCTTAATAACTTAGGGAAAATCTGATCAAAACCACAACTGTGTTTGGATTTAAAACTTCCGACTATACTAGTTATTTCCTGTGGGTTAGTTGGATATAAAAACAAAGAACAACTAGTACGGTTATATGATGCTGATGTAAACCTAATTTAGTAGTAGAACCTTCTACGACCCATAAAATCAAGTTATTTTTTTAACCATATCTCTTATGTTAATAAATATCAAGAGTTGATTTTTTTTAAAATTGTCAACGAATACCTAGATTTAATATTACTCTAAGCTATTTTCTTATGGCATCTTAAAGTAATTACTATTTTAATTGGAATAAACCACAATTACAAACGTGTGTATTTTGAGAACGATTTCCGAAGTGGAAATTGAAACGTCAATAACTTTAAACTTTGTGGCTTATTTTCATTTAAATAGTAATTACTTTAAAATGCCGCAAGAAAATAGCTTCAGAACAATATTATTAAGGTTTATTGAAGAGTTGAAAAAAATGGGTTTCTACAATTATTTCGGAAAATTGTTGATGAGTTTGAACTCGTGAAAATTCAAATTAAACGTCTCTTCATAACACAATAGTTATTCAATACAACGAGTGCTTCTAATATGGTCAAAAATACTACAGATAAAAAAAAACACATTTTTGGGCTTTGACCTTAGTTTATAAAAAAATAATGACGATCTGACAGAACCTCAATACGTATTTTTCATTAACTATGTCCCCCCTATGACTTTAGATGATCAGATACCTGTAATAGTTTTTTATACCTACTCATATCTTTTTCTAGACTGGGGTAGTTAGCTTAGTAGAAAATATAATACCTTAAATTCATTAAGAGGCTAACCATGTCAACTAAATTTTAGCCATAATTTAGTAACAATATATTAAAAAAACACACACAGAGCGATAATAACTACTAAATAAACAGTAAGAAACAGATTTTTAAGTCAACTCTGTAGCTCAGTGCATTGGTAATATGACTTCCAGTGATCTTTTCGAAGGAAGTGATATAGTGGTTTTCGTTCGAGCTACATTGCAGTCCGAAAGACGTTCAACATTAATTGCAATTAGAATTCGCAGATGAGTGTTAATGTGCTAAATTAGTGTCTCCTCTCTCGGTGAAGCTTGTTCATTTTTATCTATACACTATAAAGGATTTTTAGGACCCCTAAAATTCAAAAACAAAAGAAGACTAAACTTAACTTCAAGACGACACTGGTGAACTTCTTCAAACGTTAGAAACTTTTAATCCAAACAACATAAAGAACAGATCTTTTCTACAAAAACTATATACCTTTTTAGCATGTTCTTGTCCGACCACGTGCTTGTTTAAGTAATCGTATATCTTCTTTGGATGAGGTGGAGGTTTCTTGTACTGACCACTTTTGGCGTCGACCCCTTCCTTTTTTTTGCTATCTACTTCGCTTAAAACGACGAAGAAATGATGGCATTTCTCGCATTTAACGAACCTGCAATAAGAATTTCCAATTATTAACATTCAAAAATACAGTGCGGACACGAAGGGGAAACCCCGAAATAAAAAACAAAATATTGTGCTATACTATTATATTAAATACCTATTATATACTTTGAAATACGATTTAAGGTTTCATTTTTTTATAAAACAGTATTAAAATGTTTTTATCCGTAATTTTAAAGATTTGAAATAGGTAAAGTAGAAATGATTGCTTACATGGTGTTGCTATTGTTGAAAAATATTTTGACATTTGCCTACTGGCTATAATGCCTAATAATATATTTGTAAATTTTGGTCACCAAATCTGGTATACCCATGGTATAGCATGTTGCCAGTAATAGAAAACAATTTCGAGGTTAACAAATAGTAAATGTTTTGTACATATACTACCAAAATAATAATATAGTCTTAATTTATTCTCGGAATAATATAGCGTAAGGCGAAATTTAAAATAACCAAAAATAGTGATTTCACTAATTATTTTAAAATAAAGAATAGCTTATGTTTAAATTTATTCTTTATCTCTCTTTAACATGTCTATTAGTCTATTCATCGCATATATAGTCTTCTTCTTTTGTATTTTCCTATGGCCTCTTACCTTACAGTATACATCCAAGTAAACTCATTTTTCTTTCATTTTGTGACACGCGCATTAGATTATTTCATTAGTGTTTCAATAATTGTATTTACCGCTTTACTGAAAAGCACTTAAGCTATCATAATCAGTATTTACACTTTTTATACTACTATAAGACACCATGTCTCCTAAACTATTTGCCACTTTATTACAGAGTGACTGAAAAACAATAATTGGGAAAATATTGGAATAAACAAAAATGGGGAGTTTAAAAAATGGAGAGTCAAAGAGATAACCAAACAACAGAGTTAACTAGAGAATAGGACTAACATGGTGGAAATTTATATCAGACATTCCCATGTACTTGAAAAGGAAGATTTAAGAGTTGATCCAAGCTATATTAGAAGTAATTTAAGTAAATTCATTGTCTAAGTTAGTGCTTCACCACAAACATCAATGACATCACTGAAATTCTCAATTCTAAAGTAGTCGGATTCATATTTTATTTAATTTTGCAGGATTTCCATATGCTGTAGAACTTTTGAAAATACTTAAAATGTACCACATTCAGTCAAATGAGGTTTGACGTTGAATGACCTTGTTTATAAATTTTATTACATTACTTTAGTTTAGTTTAGTCTGAGCTCTAGCCAACTATTTAGAGCTGCTGTAAGTAAAGTAAGAATTGCCATGTTGATATCCAACCTTCGTTAGAAGATGGAACCTTAAGAAGAAGAAGAAGACAAATAAATGTTCTATATAATAAAATATTATTCTATATATATGAGTAACAAAAAGGGCTTAAACATGTTTTACACTGTCTTATTTTCACTAACTTTGTGTTTTTAAAAAAGTTGAAAATTGCCAACAAGTTGACAGGTTAAATTTTGAATTCCTTGTGCGGAACTGACTAACTATCAAAAAGAAGAAATATTTATTCCAAGATCGGCTCTAATTACTTTTTTTTTCGATGGCTCTATATTAAGGCAGTTGTTTTATTCTTAACCAGTTAAAATAACATCAAACGGCTTTTTTTTCGCTCTGTACGATAATATTACCGATTTAACTTAGTGGAGATACACTAAGATTAGTGGAGATAACTACTCTGTGTACATATAGTATCGGTAAAATCACTTAGCTTTTATGAAATACAAGTATGTATGCTATATAAATATGTATAAATATTAATAAACATAAAAATGACAAACCTCGTAGAACTGACGAAAGTCTCCACATGAGTACATGGATCTCCGCATTTAGGACACGACAAAGTGTTTTTATTTTTGCCGTTACCGCCGCTGCCATCTTTGGACGGAGGAGATGGTGGGTTGTAGCCAGATGGTGGGTCTCCGGAACCAGCGGTTTTTAAAACTATAATACTAGTGGATATTCCTTTACTGTGTGGCACACCAGGGGTATAGATCGTAGACAATACTCCTAAAACATACAACAATTTATAATTAAACAAAAATGCAATTTTTACTGTTACAAAAAGTTAATAATCAATTACAGTTAAGTAAATGTATACTAATCTACAGTAGAATAGCAAAATAAAACAGGGCAAAGCAAGTGTAGTCTTACTCACACCAAAGATACCAAAATCAGATCAAAGTGTATCAATATATATATCAGAAAGGATTGTAACAACAAATAAGAATTGAGAAGGAAAACGAGAACATGATCTGAGTGTACGGCACAGAAAATAACAAGCTTGAAACAAGGGAAACATTTTACCATGAATTGCAATAAGTAGAAGAAGAAATATGTCACTGAAAATTGTACAATTTTATGGACAAAGCTTATAAAAGTAAAAAAGAATGTAATAATAACAATAACAATTAAAATTTACTAAAATACAATATATTGCAAATTTTCACTATATTGCAAATTCCATAATAAAACCTTACGAACTAGTTTACGAATAAGTTTAATCTGTTGCATGTGATATCCGAATATATATAAAAATACTTGTTCTTCTTCTTCGCGTGACATATCAGAATTATACGACGTTGGCGATCACCATTGCGAAAGCTTCTCGATCTTCTGCAATATTAAATGTTTTTTTTTAACCAAGAAACTTGTTTTCTTCCTAACCTCTATGCCCTCTATTTTGCCTTTAAGGATCAGTTGTAAAATTTTATATTGACTTCTCCTTACTATATGTCCCAGGTAACACATTTTTCGATGTTTAACAGTCTTTAGCAGTTCTCTGTCTTTGTTGACGCTCCTTAGTACTTCTTCATTAGTTTTTCTTGCTGTCCAAGGTATCTTCAGCATTCGTGTATGCTGAAGATATTCACATTTCCAATGCTTCAATTTTGTTCATGATCGATACTTTTAGCGTCCACATTTCTGCACTATACAAAAGTACAGACCAAACATTAACCATTTTAGTTTGCCTTAGTTCTAAACTGAGATGGTTATTGCAAAGAAATGACTTCATTTTCATAAAAGTAGTTTTAGTCATTGCTATTCTACGTTTTATTTCTATGTCTGGATCTAGTTGGTCCGTTATCACAGTTCCCAAATATGTCATTTTGTGAACTTTCTCAACTTGGACTCCGTTCAATTGAACCTAACCTAAAATAACTGTACTTTCTTAATTATTTGTTGAGAAACTCTTCCCCTGAATAATAAGGTAGTCAGTTATATATTTAAGTTGAAAAGGGAGATGGTTTTATAATTTTTTTGCCGAATATAATATAGATTTATTTACTAACTCAGTGGATGGGATCGGTAAATACACATCAAAGATTGAATTTCTAGAAGAGTAGTCATGACTAGGTCTTTCTGGAAAGACATGAAGGTGTTTACGAATTAAGCAAACAGTTTCTAGAATATACAGAGAGGGAAGAGTTAAAATCCCGTGATTTTTGATGTAGCTTTTGCAATGTATTATTGTACTGAGGCCAAAAAGATACCGTACTGCTCTTTTTTGTAATTTAAAAATAACATAAGATTGGGCAGCTGTATTAGAACCGTAAAAACAAAGGCCATACCGAAGATGGTAAATTCATTTCCTTCGAAACAGATCTTATTGCATAACAGGCTGAGGCTACTTTCTTACTTAACAAATCGATATGAAGGGACTATTTAAGGTTGCTGTCTAAGGAAAATACCAAGAAATTTTATCAAATCAATTATACAATTATAAATTTATAGAATCAATTATATTGATTTGGCTGTTATTAAGAAGCAGGGGTTGAAGAGCTCCTTTATAAAATAATGCCATAGAGTAAATTCGAGTCGGACCAGGTTTTTATTTTAAGTAGATCAGAAGTTATAATTACATGAAGCGTTGCAATATTAGAGTTCTTCCAGGTGATACTGATATCATCAGCAAAAAGAAAAATGTTTCCATCGATTTTTAAGTTAGTGATGTTATTTATAAAGATAAGGAAAAGTAGAGGACCCAGTCCTGAACCTTGTGGTAATCTACATACAATGCTTGTGTGACTAGAGTCAGTATCATTTGCTCGAACTAGTTGTTTCCTATTCCTCAAGTTAGATTAGAACCAAGTCAAAGAAATACCTCGAATTCCGTAGAAATTTAGTTGAAATACCTCGAATTCCGTAGAATTTAGTTTTTTTTTTATCAAAATGTCTGAATTTACACAATCAAAAGCTTTGGCATAGTCACAAGAAACAGTGGCAGTATAAAGATTATTGTTTAGAGCTTGATAGACCTCAAGTAGTACAGAAATCATAGCATTGCTAGTACATTTATTAGACAAAAAGCCGAACTGACTTAGTGATAAAATGTTGTTTTCAATGAGAAAGGACATAAGTCGACCTTTTATGTCTCTCAATAATTTTGGATAGGACAGGTAGTAAGGCAATAGGTCTATAGTTGGAAACATTAGATTTATCACCACCCTTATGAGAGGAACAATAATAGCTGTCTTTAGGCACTCTGGAAATATACATTTTTCAAAGGAATCGTTAATTAGTGAGACCAGGACTTCCAACACATTATTTGTGAGATTTAAGAAATTTTTTATGGATAGTCCATCAGTACTACAGGAAGATTTGTTTTTGATACTACTGATTGTCTGGATCAGTTCAGATTTATCAACTGGTCTTATAAATAATGAATTCGAGACCTTTTTTCAATTAGGAAGATAGGAAATAGGATAGGAAGATGTTTATTTTGGACCAAGTTTCCCTTGCAACATTTTTAGAGCTTCCCAGACGATTCTCATAGTACATTTTTTACATAGCTGTTTTGATAAGTTTTAGATAGGTTCCTCTCTACTTGGAGATATATTAAGTGAGAAAGACATTAGTAGTAAATTTCTTGATGTACAGTAGTGAACGCAGGGTTTTGTGATGTTTTGACTTAATTGTAATTAAAGGAAATGCCTTATTGAAAATATAGACAAGCTTATCTAAAAAATTACTGAAATTATAGTACACATCCACAGAGGGAAAGTGCCATCCAGAAATCATGAATAAAAATTTCAAAAGCAATGTATAATTTTTTATCTAAATTTAGTCTACATCATTTTATTTAATTTAGTTAACATCACTTCAATGCAAATCATAAATGACACCTAATCATTAAACACGTTTGATGTAAAAGTCGTGTATTAAGTCATTGCCATTGGGTAAGTTTACCTCAAAAGTGGTGTAAGTCATTTGAGAGGCTAATAAAATCTTTATTATGAAGATTATTACGTAAAAGTGCATACTATAAGCATGAGCAATGTATTATACATTCACATGTCCAAACACAAATTCCATAAAAACCTTCATGTGTACAGAGCTTCTAGTAAAGCACTAATTTGCTGAGAACTTGATTTTTTGACTTACACCACTTCTGCTCTCAGCGGCTCATATACATCTATCAAAAAAAATCGACGTAGTACCACGACATGGTACTATATTACCAACAATACCTCCCCACACGTTCAGTGATCATCTAGTTTGACTGTGTTTAACTATGTACAGATTAGTTGCGGCATAGTAATAAACGTTGTGCCTATTAACAGAACTGTTTTTATGAAACGTAGCTTCAGCTCCAAATTGTACATTATTGAAGAAATCTTTCTGTTGATTTATTTTATCTAAGGCCCATTCACAAAATGCCCTCTTTTCAAAATCTTACATTATTATTGGTGAAATTGAATACGGTATGGGTGCATGTTTTTAACAGAATTCTGGGCACCGAGATTAGTTCTTTTTCTTTAGAATACTCTGTATACTTTTATGTGGATTTTCAGGGACTGTTAATAACACACTTATTTCGTTTTCCTCTGTCACAGTACTTTTTGTTTGTTCGTGTTTTTCATGCATAACTGAACCAGTACTGGTAAACCAATCCTTCAATATTTCAAAGCTTGCTGTTAGTTGTTAAAAGTTGTCGCCTGTCAGGAATCCGTTCATGATAAATTCTTACTGATAATAGCGCATTTTTATGGCACTCCCCCAATATCCAGATAATATCTACCAGTTAATCAACAGTAAAATTCATTTAGCTATTTAGTAAATTTATACACAAACAATTATGGCGAACTGTCGGTTTTAGAAAATTCAGTCATGGCTTACTTAAAATTTGTAAAAATTTAGACACCTAATTAAGAATTTGCTTTGAAAAGTCAAAATATCTCAAAAAATAAAAAAATTACACATAGGGAATATCAAAAAAAAATTTAAGTATGGTAATGGTACTTTTCGATAGTGACAACATACAGGGTGTTCTATTTAAAATTAATGTGCGTTTTGACTCACCGTGTATTCGATATAAAAAAAATTAGCAATACCAATCATTGTTGAAAATTTTGACAATCAATAAAAAAATATGGCAGCAAAACACCATTATTTATTGCTTCTTTTTAATTATGAAGGGATTTGAACTTGTTACGATTTTCGTAGAAAATTTTTAGAAAATATAGATTTGTAAGTACTCTATTCGTATTTAAAATAAAATACAGCGTGTTCGGTTTAAAAAATATATAAGTTTGGTCTGCCATTATGTTATCGAACACCCTGTAACATTCTAACTAATTTTTTAATGAAAAACTCAAAGGTGCCTACATTTTTTGTTACTAACTTATAATGCTATCTATTATTATAGCGGATCTACTGAGGTTTATCACACTAATTAAACACCCTGTATATTTATTTTAATTGTTTATAAGCTTAAAATCACAGTACTTTTTCAAAGCTATTTTATAATTATTAGCATAAACTTTTTAATCGTTATTTGATTTAGTTTGATAGATTAAGCCGTTTTCTTCAATCTAGTGCTTTTAGTATTCATGTAAACCCAAAAAACATGAAGAATTAACAAAACAGCGAGACTGTTCCCCAATAGGATCACCACGAAAACGATGGAATGACAACTTATTGACAGGCACATTGAAAACAGATACAGTCATGTCTACACAAAAAGAACAAGAACAAAAACTTAATAACATGAATTTCAAATATCCCTTGTATACAATTCAAGATATGCAGACAAGGTCATGGTCTACTACTCACCTTGGGCTTAATGTTGACAAGACCTTATTATGTTAATATCTTATTATTTTTTATTGCTTCTTTATTTTATTTTAATAAAAACCTGCTAGCAAGGTTTTACTTTCCGTATTTTAGGATGCGGAAATGATTTAAGAACTATCAATAATATACAGGGTGTTTCAAAAAGGTATGTTATAAATTAAATCACGCATTCCGGGACAAAAATAAATTGATTGAATCCAACTTACTTTAGTGCAAAAGTGTACACAAAAAAAGTTACAGCTGTTTGAAGTTACATAATAAAAATTGTTTTTTTTGCATTATCTCCTAAACTACTTGACATTTTGTAATAAAAATGGACTACTTGGATTACTTTCTCGTTCTGAAAGCATTTTTCATAAAAAAGAAACATCTAAGCGCACAGAAAAATTTTAAGGGGGATGTGCAATTGCGCAGCCCTAAATCCTCCCAAACTTTTGAGCACGTTCAAATCAAATGAATTTTGTAGCATCATTAGTTTAACACATTATTTTTAAAACTTTTTTGCCTCTTATCACTTTTTCGAAAAATTAGTTTTTTCCTAGTTGGCCATAAAATTACAATTAGTTTCTACAGATGCAATAATTACAAACAGCTCCATCAATAATAGTCAATAATTTGAAGCTATCATTTATTGTGTAAATAAGATAAATATTAAAAATTTTGATATTGGGTAAGTTGGATCAGATTAAATGATTTCAATAAACTATCGGGAATCTCGTAGGTGAATGTCAAGGAAATAGTGCAGTAGTCGCAAGGCGTTATGCAGTAAAATACCCCAATCGAAATACACCCGATAAAGTCCTTTTCCATCATATTGATAGCACATTATGTATGCAAATCCTCAACAAGTCAAAAAACCATAGGCGTCACCCTATACTTGTTTTGAAATAAATAAAAAAAATTAATATTTTAAGATGCCGTCAACAATTTATTATCTTTTAAAAAATCTTCTGTAAAATAAGTGTCCACTAATCTCACTATACCTTTTTTGAGCGTAAAAAACGTCGGTATATATGCCAAACGATTATTGTTAATTATATACGGGTGATTAACTAGAGAATTCGATGTTTCACGAAATAAATTAATGTAAACAGTAATTTAAAGGTGATTATTGTTTTCTATATG
This sequence comes from Diabrotica balteata, assembly GCA_918026665.1. Lineage (NCBI taxonomy): Eukaryota > Metazoa > Arthropoda > Insecta > Coleoptera > Chrysomelidae > Diabrotica > Diabrotica balteata. The sequence goes on from OU898276.1 coordinate 176,446,197, forward strand.
AGTTATCGCCTAACACAAAAAGAATACCTTCTTTGAACGATTACCTGGAATTACTGATAAGGCTTCGCTAATGATAGTTTAAGTAGTTTTTATGCCACATTACAGCTTATGCCAATAATATAAATTAGAAATTGTTTGCACCTTCCATTTAGTTTGTAGATGTACATTGTTCATGTCTTACCTACCTACGTTTTTTGTGTCGATATTTTGTTATTTGCATTTAAAAATGACGCCGACAACAGGTTTTATCCCGGTTAAGTGTAGTTTTAAAGGTGCCTTCAGTCTAAGAGAGAAAAATATAATATTAAATGTACACGATGCACTTGTACATCAACGCCCTTTAAGTAATGTTCGTGAAATCGTTAACATGTGTTCAAATATGACAGGGGTTGGAGAAACAACAATTTATAGATTCCTAAAAGAAAGAAAAGAAGGAACTGTTTCATCTCCCAAGAAGAGTGGAGGGAGTAAACCCTTGGAAATTGAAGAAATACATAAAAACATGGTAAGACACAGCGTCCACTCATTTTTTTTTAACAAAGAATTTCCAACACTGGACAAAATCCAAATATTCATTAGAGAAAACGAAGAGTTACCAATCATAAGCAACAAGAAATTATGGGGACTATTGAGAGAGATGGGATTTCGTTGGCAAAAGAATAGAAGAAAATTCGTTTTAATTAAAAAAGATTACATTGTATGTTGGAGACGAGATTATCTAAGAACTATTAAAAAGTACCGAGAAGAAGCGAAAACAATTTTTTATTTGGACGAGACTTGGCTAAATGAAGGTCATACTGTACCATATCTATGGGTTGATACAAATGTGAAAAGTTCCCGTCAGGCATTCATCGAAGGTGTATCTACTGGAATAAACAATATTCCCGTTGGAAAACGACGCAGAATCATAATAACCCATATTGGAAACGAATACGGTTTTTTCAATGGTGGATTATTAAGTTTTGCCTCAAAATCAACAAAAGATTACCACGAGGAAATGACTGCTGACGTTTTTGAAGAATATTTTGAGCAAATGTTGGATTTAATTCCAAAAAATTCTGTCATAGTCATGGATAATGCTAGTTACCATTCAAGACTAGCAAAAAAATTGCCAACAACGGCATGGAAAAAAGGAGAGATAATCGAATGGTTGGATAAACACACAATTGAGTACAAGGAGAATTCAACAAAAAAGGAATTATTACCTATTGTAAGGCAACATAAAGCAGCTTATAAAAAATATATAATTGATGAAATGGCATTTAACCGTGATGTAATTATTTTACGTTTACCCCCATACCACAAAATTGTTTTCGTATATACTTCTGTAAACTTGTTGACAAATATCTATTTTTCATTGAGTCACCCGTATCAACAGTTTAGGGATTTGCATACATAATGTGCTATCAATATGATGGAAATGGACTATAGACGATTATTTCTGACCATTAATCGTCGTTTACGGGAAACGGGTAAATTCCAACTGCAAGTTGCTGGCAATAGTGGTCGTCCAATACTGGATGCAACTGATGCAACAAAACATTTTAGAAATGATTGAAGAAGTCACTGTAACAAGTACAAGGGTAATAGGTACTCAACTAAATGTTCCTCACGTAAGGGTTTGGAGGCGTTTGAAGGATCAGCTGCTTAAACCCCATCACTTAACAAGGGTTCAAGAGTTATTGGTTGAAGATTATCCTAAAAGATTTGAATTTTGCGATTGGTTGTTAATGGAAAACACTCGAAATGTTAATTTTATTTATATTTTGTTTACCGACGAGGCTACATTTACAAGTTAAAGTTTGGGCAGGAATTGTGGATAAAAATCTAATAGGCCCAGTATTTCTTCCCAACAATTAAAATGGTGATAATTATTTACAGTTCTTGGCAAACGAATTACAAGAGTATTTGGAAGAAGTGAATATTGCAATAAAGCAAAATATGTGGTTTCTACAAGATGGCGCTCCACCGCATTACAGTAATGAAGTCCGGGAATACCTTTGCAGGCAGTGTTCTGGTCGGTGGATTAAAATAGGTTGTGACGCACCTATTTCTTGGCCACCCAGAAGTCCAGGTCTTAACCCCATAGAATTTTGATTTTGGGGGTTTATGAAAAAGAAAGTGTATTCTGTAACAATAGAGGACGAACAACAATTGAGGGTTGGAATAATTGAAGCTGAAAATCAATTTCGTCCGAAAAATATGATTTTTCAGCGCATTCGGTTTTCCTTATTAAAAAGATACCGAATGTGTATTGAAGAAAATGGGGGTCAGTTTGAAAATTTATTGCAATATCATATTTATAGAGGTTATAGATATTTTTTGTACTTGTTAATTCATTTAACCCATTTATTTAGTTGCACGTTTTTTAAAGGTTAATGAAAATGGTCGTAATTCAATAAAAACTGTTTTTTGAATAAAGTGACGAAACAAAAAATTTTTAGAAATAATTGGTGTTCAATTTTTACTATTGCGAAAAATCATGTCATTTTTTCGCTGAATTTTTAACTATCTTTATATGACAATTTTACAATAATTATCTTAGTCCAACCCTTAATTTTAATTAGCAAAGAAGAAGGACACTCTCTTGATGGTCGCCTGTCGCTAAGGACAGACCATTCTCTCTTGCTTCGCTTATCAAGAAGAACAGTATCTATCTTGGCTGTTTTTCTATCGCAAATTATCTCTCTCCAGTTTTAGTTGCGCGAAAAATACCGCAAACACTATTTTAAATCGTGTTCAGACAAAGTGTGCTCTATCTCGCAAAGTTTATTACCGCGAAACACGTGTTCAGAAAAACCGCGAGTGTGCCCGGACATATTCCGCTTAAAAGCAAAAACCGCGAGAGTGTGGAGCAGCAATATTGGTAAGACTTTATATAAACTTAATTTGCTATTGTCTGTATACCTTTAACTACATATCCTAATTTATTTGGACCAGCCCTATATAATACAGTCCACATACTCTGAAATTATACTAATAATTTCCCACATATGTACACCCTTTTTGTACAATGTGTTAAACTAATGATGCCACAAAATTGATTTGATTTAAACGTACTCAAAAGTTTGGGGGATTTAGGGCTGAACAACCCCTTAAAATTTTTCTGTTCGCTTAGATGTTGTTTCTTTTTTATGAAAAATGCTTTCAGAACAAGAAAGTAACGTGTCCATTTTTATTACAAAATGTCAAGTAGTTTGGCAGATAATGCAAAAAAAATAATTTTTATTTTGTAACTTCAAAGGGCTGTAACTTTTTTTGTGTACACTTTTGTACTAAGGTAAGTTGGATTATAGACAAAAAATTTTTTTACACTTTTTATGATTGTTTAAAAAAACAAATAATAATAAATCAGCTGTATATCTTTAAGGATTTGTCATCAGCTATCCCTCATATATCTTTTAACCTGTATAAGACTTTTATGAGAAATCGATGGATTTTTCAAATATTGATTGGGGTACCAGTGTGCCGTCCTAAAAGAAGATTATGTTGATAAATAAGATCAAAGTTGTTTTCGTATTAATTACGTCAGGGATTTTCCGAGTAAGCGGTAATTCCAAAACAGAAACCGGTCAAGAACAACACCGACATCGATGAACATAAGACGATAAAATTGACTTTTTTCTTTAAATAGAGATTAACGATACTTATAACATGATGTTCTGCATTAATAAATAATGCAGAACATAGAATGTCAACTCAAGCTATAAAACATTTCTTTGATTACTCTATACAATTTTGGAGCAAGATAATGTTTTGGAAAGTATCGATGAAACCAATCTCTTGAAGTAAAAAAAAATATTTTTCCAAGATTGAATGTTTACAAAAGTTCAGAATGCATATGAACAACACACATAAAAGGAAGATCTCAAAATTTCAATAAAAACCTTTATGCATGGGGTCCATACGAGGGTGGATTGATATAAAACTAGTCTTTGATAGAAAAAACAAGTTTTTTGGAATCAAATCGATTTATTTCTCAACATATTCCCTTAGTCCCCTTTTAGCTCGGTACACTTAGTAAGACGATGTTCCAATTTTTTTATCAAAACCGAACAGTACTTTTGCTCTTTTACATTTTTTTAGGTGCATTTTTTTAGGTTTGGAAACAGAAAAAAATCGCTGGCGGCTAGCTCTGGGGAATACGGTGGGTGTTCAACCAATTCATAACCCAATTCATGTAATTTTGCCATTTTTACGGACGATCGGTGAGCCGGTGCATTGTGTTGGTGAAAGAGCACTTTTTTGCGTTCCAAACCGGGCGTTTTCGACGCAATTCGGCATCGAATCGATCCAATAATACTGCGTAGTACTCACCATTGACTGTTTTTCGTTTTTCCAAGTAGTCGATGTGGATGATGCCCTTCGCATCCCAGAAAACAGTCACCATCACTTTGCCGGCCGAATGTGCATTCTTTGCCTTCTTCGGCGGCCCTTCGCCGCGTTTTCGCCACTGTTTCGACTATGGTTTCCGGTGGGTAATAATGCACCCAGATTTCATCAACGGTGATAAATCGGCGAAAAAAATCCTTCGGATCGCGCCGTATCATCGCCAAAAGCGTCTCCGAAGTGGTCATACGTTTTTGCATTTGATCGATTGTCAGCAAACGCAGCACCCATCGCGCAAATAGCTTTTTCATGTCCAAATGATGGTGAACGATGTTATGTACGCGTTAGTAGAAAATGTTTAGGACCGCTATTAAATCGCGGAGCTTAATTCGACGATCTGCCATAATAATGCCATGGACTTTGTTGATCATTTCCGGCGTGTTGATCATTACTGTTGCTAACGAAAGTGGAACCTCACCATAAACTTTGTCCAGGTCGGCTTTGATTTGCACATTCGTTTTACTCCTTTTAAAAACCAAACTAGTCGTTTTTAAAACTTAAAATTTCGACAGACATCATGTCATGAATGACAAATGTCAACACCGAAACCAATTCATATTATTCATATTATTATAAATAAATTCATTTTTAGCGTTATTATGTACCATGTGAAAAAAACCTAAAACAGGTCGATTTTTATATTATTCCCCCCCCCCCCCACCCATTACCCCCTTTGAATTATAAGCTAAATAACAAAGGGGTTCGTGTGGCACCTTGTTCGAAAGGGATTTTAGTCCTCTGTTCAGCAATATAAAGAGTTTGGTGCAATCATAACTGAGAAAATTGATTTTTATAATTAAACTAAATATTCAACCTGACCACCCTTATTCACTTATCGACAATAACCGAGGCGATTTTGGAATTCTCGTTCAACATTTCGTATGACCTTGGGGGTTATTTTGTTAATTTCTTCCGTTATCTTAACTTTTAAATCAGCAATATAGATATATCTATTAAAATATACTTTAGAAATATTCAGGTATTTTCCTATCTGTTCTGCTAAACATTGCAAAATTGAAAAGAAGTTTCGTTATACTGGATATGTAACAAAATTGAAAAACCAGGTAGAAATATTGAATTTACTGATGAAAAAAAGTTAGATGTACTTCTAGAGATTGCGGAAAATCCGCATAAGACAACTCGAGAACTTGCCGCCGTCAATGATGTAGGTAAATCATCTATTTTGAGAGTTTTGTATAAAGAAAAATACCACCCTTACAAAGTTCAGTTGGTTCAGGAGTTAAATGAAGATGATCGTGTTGGAAGCAAGAATTCTGTGAAATGATGATGGACAGAATGAACGCAGATTTGTAGTTCATAAACAAAACAGTTTTTTTCTTAAAACGGTTAACAAACAGAACTGTAGATATTGGAGCAGAAAAAATCCTCACTAGGTGTGTGAGACTCACGCAATATTCAAAAAAATTAACGTTTGGGCTGGTATCATTAACAATAAAATTGTTGGTCCTTATTTTTTTGAGGGCACTCAAATTTTTCCCAATAGGTGGATTAGAAGACGTGGAACGATCGAATGGCCGGCTAGATCCCCCGATTTGACTCCTCTCTATTACTTCTTATGGGGTTATATAAAATCTAAAGTATATTTTAATAGACCAAACAGTATTGCTGATTTAAAAGTTATGATAACGGAAGAAATTAACAAAATAACTCCGAGGTCGTACAAAATGTTGTACAAGAATTTCAAAATCGCCTCGGTTATTGTCAGGAAGTGAATGGTGGTCATTTTGAACATTTAATTTAATTGTAAAGTACATTGAAAAATACAGTCTAAATATTATGTGACATTATTATCTTGATTGAACCTAAAGTTTTATGATGGAGACATTATCAAAATTTTACATCTTAAAAATCAATTTTATCAGTTATAATTGCACCAAACTTAAAAAACTTTATATTGTTGAATAGAGGACTAAAATCCCCGTCTAACAAGGTGCCATACGAACCCTTTCTTATTTAAAATTTTCGAGCGGTTGCTTATAATTCAGAGGGGGTGCTGGAGGGGTTGATACGTATTTGTACACGCTCTTTCGGAGAGCCCTCAGGGAAGTGGGTAAAGGAATGATTATCAATAACTCAATATATTCTTCGATTGCTACTTTTGTCTTTATTAAAGTTTTCTTTTTTAAATCAATTTAAAATCAATAGTTGAACAATAAAGTGAAAAGGTTAATTAACAAGTTTTTATTATAACCACTACAGTGGGGTTCTAATTACAGTGTCGTACTAAAAAAATTGAGAAATTTAGTGTAATGCTAGATTCTAATAAAATTAAGAATAAATTTCCACTTAGCTGTTCGAAAGTCTATATTCTTGATTTCTGGAGACTCGATCCCAGGTGAGTACTTAATATTTATTATTATTATTTCCTTTAATAATCCGACGTTTAAGGTTCTTTCTCTCTTATGGACAATTGGATAACATCCGATCCTAACTAATATGGAAAACTGATAGCCAACCCCTTAAGGAGTCGCGAGATTATAAATATAAGTTGAAAAGATGATCAAAATAGTTTGAGATTAAATCACAGAGTAAAATAAAAGGCCTAAAAAAATGTTATTATGTTTAAAACGTAAGTAGTTATTTATTTTTTCCAAAAGAAAGCCTACCTTTGTTCAAATGTGGCCCTAAAGTATTTCTAATACGAAATCAGTTTATAAAATCGAGTTTCTTTTAGTTTTAGAAAACAAATCCACACGATAGGGGATAATTGCTCAGCTTCTCACTGCTACAACTATTAAATTTTCGGAAAACTATCAAGAAAACTCTAGAAAAGCCGCAAAATTGCGTTGTATTTTCTACACGAACCAATACTTTTCCATACAAAAAGACCACCGCAGAAAGGAAAAGAACAAAATTAAAGATAAGTTTTTTTTTATCTGGCGCCGACCATTGTCCAGTAAGAATTTATTTAAAATAAGTTGTTGTACTACTAATAGGATTGAGATCTGTTTAAAAATACAAGAAGAAGAATTCTATCAAGCTATTTTTGACATTAACCTTTAAAATAAGAAATAGGCTTTTTGGTTTGTTTATTTTTAATTCAAAGTTTATTATTCATTTAAATTTATACTTATTTTTGTTTTAGGCTGTACAAAATCAAGGAAAGAACGAATAGATCATTTCAGAGACCAAATAAGACTTGGGAATGCATTAATTTTCCATGAAATCTTGTGGAGTTGTTAACAATATTATTTAGCCAAAATTAAAATAATAAAACTTTATTTCAATAATTTATTCTGAATTCTTTGGACCTGTAACAGGGTAGAATATTTTCATATGGTAAGTGTAAATTTAAGAATAAAAATCGACCTGTTTCAAGTTTTTTCACATAGTACATAATAACGCTAAAATGAATTTATTCCATACATATGCATGGTAGATATAAAGAAAGGAGACTAAAAAATACAAGTGTCAACTTAAAAACATACGACTCACAGTTTAACTGAGTAAAAACTTCGATTGAAAGACGAATGGAACTTAACAATGGAAAAAAAAACTAGTACACATACGCATATGATTATAACCAATTAAAATTCCATCAGCATCTAACACGTTCTTGATTAGTAAGATTTTAGAATAATCAATGTCGAATCTAAAAACCATAATAAACAAATTTAAATATTCATTATTGAACTAATAGCTTCAGTTGAACGACCTATGAATATATGATAAGAAAGCAGTGTGAGTTTGCTGAATACTTTGTTAAACTGGCTGCACGATGTATACAATAACAATATTTTGAGTTGCAAGATGGAAAATACAATATATTTACTTGAATATACTATGTTACGAATAAACAAAATATATGAGAGGTCAATATGTCTAACATCGTTAGAAATAAGACAGTATTTAAGAAAGTATAGCTTATAAAATAACAGTATTTGGAACTGATTTGCGGTTCATTCACATTAACACGTTAAACGCCACAATGTGTAGTAAAGAAAAGTTAAGTGGGCCAAAGTATTAAACAAGTTTACAGTATTAGTTTATGCATTTTAAATAGGTATTCTTAAGTTCGAGTACAAAATAAAGATTTTTTATTGTTTTTTAGAATTATTTTGATTGGGAAGCAAGTGCGTATCTCGTAGCCATAAATAACTTTTGGATTCATGGAGTCATGTGATGCACACTTGCTTCTCGTATAAGTTAAGAATTAACCTGGCTTAACTTGTTTATTTTATATATTACATTCTCTAGAAGAAATAGAAGAATGCACTACGTGTTACTTATTAGTTAGTTGTCGGTGGACGAGGTAGTACAGTGTATCTTATCAGTTCTCAATATGTCATATTAAAACGAGCAGAAGCGTTTGCAAAATCTGGTGGAAGAGTTTTTTTTCAGGCGAAGACAGTAATGATAGTTTTTCGGATAAAAATTTTGAATTAGTTAGTGATGACTAAATAAGTAGTTCTTCGTCAAATTAAGGTGTTCCGGAAAGCAAAATTCAAAGTAATTTACAGAATTTACCTTCAAGATCACAAAACTCAAGAACAGTAGACGACGCCATTCAAAATGTTATTTCCCAATATCGACTGCCAGATGATGAAAGCTCTTCAGTAGACTATGACATTGCGAACGATCATCACATACCCTTGATATGGAAGAATGTACATGGTCAGAACTTGAAAAATATTATATTCAGTGTTCACGGCTCGAATATCAAAGCTGAATTTTTTAGATAAAAAACTACTATTTTCAACTATTTGTGAATAACGATATTATTGATAGGATTGTGCAAGACACACTTTGATATGCATATCTGGTTGTCACGCTCGAAAAAAAAACGGTAAATACAAATACCGAAAAAATATTGTTCTGAAGCTATTTTATTGTGGCATCTTAATGTATTTACTATTTAAATGGAAATAAGCCACAACTAAAGGTTAAAGTAAGTTTATTGACATTTCAATTTCCACTTCGGAAATCTTTCTCAGAATAAAAACATTGGTAAATTTAACAAATTTTATTTTTTTGTTACTTGGTGAAAAATTCCTCTAATATATATAATATATATATATATATATATATATATATATATATATATATACATATATATATAATTATAAATATATATTTTTATATAATTGATGGATTCGACCGTTACTTGATGGAAATTCATTTTATGTAACAATAAAACACTGATAACTTTGTTTTCAAACTTCCACAAAATTTATTTTAAAACTTATCACTACAGCTGTTTCGGCTGATTGCCTTTCTCAAGTGATCTATTTTTGGCTTGGGTTTACAAATTTATAGTCTCTAATGAAATAGGTTGAGGAGGGGAGAACTGTTTGTCTCAAGTTGGTCATTCAGAATTATATCTGTTTTTTAATTTTTTGATTTCCATAGATTCTAATAAAGATAGCTTAAAGTCTTTATTTTGAATGTGAAGAATTTTAAATTTGTCATTAAAAGATTGATTATGATCTAGAAGGTGAAGTGCGTATGTCGAATCTGTTTTTCTATTCTTGAAAGCCCTTTTATGTTCTGTTATTCGTTTATCAAAGTTTCTACCAGTTTGACCGAAGTTTTTGGGCAGTCGCCACATTGAAGTTTGTACACACCACTATTTAAGTGTTTTTTATTTTGGCTCTTGTTATTTTTAATATATTTGCCTAGGTTGTTATTTGTTTGGAAAGCTGGTGTTATTCCTTTCTTTTTTATGTGTTTGGCAATTTTTGTTGTTATTTTGCCTGTATATGTAATCGAGCAGAAGGTACTGGGTTTTTTCTCTGGTGGTGGAAATACTAATTTCAGGGCTTTCTTGTGTAGTTTTTGATTTAACATTTTATTAATTGTTTGTTCGTTGTATCCGTTGTTTACTGCTATTTGCTTAATTATATTTAATTTTGTCTCAAAGCTGTATTTTGACATCGGAATTTCTGTTAATCTATGTAACCTACTATGATAAGCTGCCAGTTTATGTTGTGTTGGATGGGATGATGAATTGTGTATAGTCGTGTCAGTATGGGTAGGTTTATAAAATATGGAGAAGTCATGTTTGTTTTGAAGACTGCTAATTTTTAAATCTAAAAAATTTATGGATTGATTTTGTTCTGTTTCTATTGTAAATTCAATATGACTATGAAGTAAATTAATATACGATAAAAATTGGTCGAGTTGCCTGTTAGTTCCTGTGAAACATACCAGTACGTCGTCTACGTATCTCCACCAATATATATTATTTAGAACACACTAAATTTTCACCTAAATTTACCATAAAAAATACAACAGAACTAGTTAATAAAATACAACATTTTCAATTACCTAACAACTCCAGATTAATTTCATTTGACGTAAAAAATCTTTTTCCTAGTATCCCTCCTACAGAAACTTTTATTCTAGTAAAAAACCTTTTAAACCAAAATGTACAAATCCAATAATTACATCTGAAATTTTACATCTTCTTGAAGTTTGCATAAACCAGGACTACTTTGAATTTAATAATAAAATATATACAAATAACAGTGCAGGACTTATAATGGGTAATCCTCTAAGCCCATTGCTATCAGATATTTTTATGGATCATCTAGAGACAAAGATTTCAAAACATCCCGTATTCAAACAGTTTTTATATCGGTGGAGATACGTAGACGACGTACTGGTATGTTTCACAGGAACTAACAGGCAACTCGACCAATTTATATCGTATATTAATTCACTTCATAGTCATATTGAATTTACAATAGAAACAGAACAAAATCAATCCATAAATTTTTTAGATTTAAAAATTAGCAGACTTCAAAACAAACATGACTTCTCCATATTTCATAAACCTACCCATACTGACACGACTATACACAATTCATCATCCCATCCAACACAACATAAACTGGCAGCTTATCATAGAATGTTACATAGATTAACAGAAATTCCGATGTCAAAATACAGCTTTGAGACAGAATTAAATATAATTAAGCAAATAGTAGTAAACAACGGATACAACGAACAAACAATTAATAAAATGTTAAATCAAAAACTACACAAGAAAGCCCTGAAATTAGTATTTCCACCACCAGAGAAAAAACCCAGTACCTTGTGCTCGATTACATATACAGGCAAAATAACAACAAAAATTGCCAAACACATAAAAAAGAAAGGAATAACACCAGCTTTCCGAACAAATAACAACCTAGGCAAATATATTAAAAATAATAAGAGCCAAAATAAAAAACACTTAAATAGTGGTGTGTACAAACTTCAATGTGGCGACTGCCCAAAAACTTACATCGGTCAAACTGATAGAAACTTTGATAAACGAATAACAGAACATAAAAGGGCTTTCAAGAATAGAAAAGCAGATCCGACATACGCACTTCACCTTCTAGATCATCATCATTCTCTTAATGACAAATTTAAAATTCTTCACATTCAAAATAAAGGCCTTAAGCTATCTTTGTTAGAATCTATGGAAATCAACAAATTTAAAAACACAGATATAATTCTGAATGACCAACTTGAGACAAACAGTTCTCCTCTCCTCAACCTATTTCATTAGAGACTATAAATTTGTAAACCCAAGCCAAAATAGATCACTTGAGAAAGGCAATCAGCCGAAACAGCTGTAGTGATAATATTTAAAATAAATTTTGTGGAAGTTTGAAAACAAAGTTTTCAGTGTTTTATTGTTACTTAAAAAATATAATTTTTAAAACATACCTTTAGCTTTGAAAGCCATATTTTTCAATCGCTGGTAATCCAGGAAGACACTTCAAATAACAAAAGAAGAAAACACAAATTTCACTTTACTCGTCTGAAATATGAGCATGAACTGTCTCTAACTGCTAAGTTAAGATTTGATAAGTACTACCTGCATTTAAAAAGAATAACTACTCCGGACACAAACAGTAGTTTCCTTCTAGGAATCAGGTACCTACCCATTCCTTGTAATGCAAATCATCAATTATTCATTTAATACAAGAAAACAAAATCATTGTAGATATTAAACTTTAAATAGAAAAGAGAGAGTGGCACCCCAATGATGACGTATATTTTTATTTGTTTCCTCCAGATAGATAACACTAGTTTTTTACGTAGTCTTTTCTAGATTCACGGAATATAATACTCCGTTTTTGGCATAGAAATAGAAATAAGAAGCTTTTCCAAAAATAAACAAAACCGGAAAATAATGGAGATTACATAGATACACAATTCAAGATAACAAGGTTAATCAGAACTATCATGTAGACCAGGCATCTGCAATTCACGGCACGCGGTCCACAGCGACACAAGTATGTGACACGCTAAGGCTTCTTGGAACACAATAGTAATTTATGCAATAAATGCATAACGTGAACTTTTCTAAGAATGAAAAAGTTGACAGCAAGGGCCGCCAGAAGAGGGCTGCAATTTCAATATGTTTTATAGCCTTACGTAAACAGGACCGCCCAGAGCCAGGCCGGGCCCCGCGGATGAGACCCGGCGGGTCCCCTCCCCCAAACCCAGTTGAACGAAATTTCCCAAAAATCTGATAACTCATAAACTGGGATATGTAATAGTGAACACTCATGCTATTGACACAGGAAGGAAGAAAATTAAAATAGTTTTAACAATTAAATTTTGTTTTGATTGATTAATTATTTACAATAGAACTGTTAGTTACAACATAACTTTTCTTGCTTTCATATCCGCAAAGTTTTGGATCACGTGGTCGAAATCAAGAGTTTTTGCAAGTTTCGACTCTATGCTTAACAGTCCCAAATCAGAAAATCGTTGTTGACCCATACTTAGTAGATCTTAAACAATTCTTAATTCAGCTCAAAACACTAATCTCTCGGCCTGAGCAACGGATACTGGTAGGCAACAGAATATGCCAAGAGCAATGCACACATTGGGGAAAAGATTTGTCACATTAAGGGACACGAGCTTGTTCAAGTTTTGCTGGTTTCAGCAACGTATCTGAGATGTTTGATTTACATCAGTTGATACAACAGTTTTCAAGTAAATCATTTCATCAACTAGATCCCTGCTTACATCTTAATTGTACTCTTCGGCGAATCTTACACAACTTTCTTAGATCGTATTCTCGTCCATTTCGTTATACTTCCATAAAAATGAAAATTTCATTTCGATTTCTCTCAGTGCTGTGAACCTCGTTTTCAGGTTGGCCACCAAAACATCAATTATTGTGTAAAAAACTTCTGTTTTGAAGAGTTCTTCCGGGGATAAATTTAACATTACATCTTCTGTAGCTGTTTCATCGTGAAAAGTTTTCCTCTTTCTCGCACGGGAAGTGGAAAATTCCGGTTCGATACCATAAGCATTTGCAATATGTTTGCATTCAAAAAACATCTTGTCCCATATATTTCTTAAGGCACTTAAATCATTAATTAGGCTCTCTATATTACTACTCTCAACATCCAAAGTAGCGTCCATAGTTTGAAGTCTGCGAATCGTGTGGCACTGGCCGATAGAGCGAGCTTCCGATCAGGGGCTCCCACGCGCAATGTATTCCCGATATATTTTTATTAAATGTAACTTATGCAAAGAAATAATTTCTTGCATATTACCTTTTCCAAATGCATAATATTCCTTATAATAATTTGATAATTAAAACTGCAGGCAAATTCAATCTGTTGTAAAATATTTTAATAAAAGGAATTTTTTTAAATTTGCTAACGGCCGGGCCCGGGCCCCCTTGGGCCCCGGGATTTTGCCCCCCTGCCACCCCCTCTGGTCGGGCCTGTACGTATATAATAAAAAAGTATTACATTTTAATTAAAAAACTATTGTTTTTAATATTGGGGGATTTTAACGCTCGAATAGGCAATCAAGTAATGCTCCGAATTAAGCGAAAACATAACGAAAATGTTAAAAACGAAATAACGAACTTACAATAAATAACATATTTTTGACCACAACGACCAATATTGTTCTGAAGCTATTTTCTTGTGGCATTTTAAAGTAGTTACTATTTATTATTTTACAAACAGTAGTAAATTAAACAAATTTTGTTTTTTTTTTTTTGTTACTTAGTGAAAAATTCTTCTATAAGAATATAAGAATTCTTCCATTGTTCTTAATAATAATTTAATTTTATCTGACTCATTTATATTGACAATTCAGACATACATTATACATTATAAAGTAGACGACTTTAAAATCATATTGCCAATATTGTTGAGTAGCGCTCCTGGGACGACTTTACTTAAAACTCAATCAATTAATCAAATTAAACAAACTTTCTTACAAAAACTTAAAAAGATATGAAATAAATTCAACATTTCAACAACATTCAAAACAACAAACACGTTGAGATCTATTTTGTCCAAAACTAAACCTAACAATGAACAAGAAAGGACAAATACTTGCATTTATAAAATACCTTGTGAATGCGATCAGTTTTATTTAGGTGAAACATGAAGGCCATTAAACGTTAGAATAAGTGAACATCAATATTGTATTAAACATAGAGAATTCGATAGATCTCAAATATGTAAACACGTATGGGATAACGAACATAGGGTTCAATGGAATGATTCAAATATAGTCCTAAAAGACACGGATGGTAAAAAGAGAAAAATCAAAGAGGCAAATTCCTCGGCAGAATGTAATAAGGATCTCGTTACCTATATTGAAAAAGGACGTTATTAAAAGGAAAATACCAGTATTAGTAAGAAATTTGGTGTTTATTGAAGGTAAACTAAATGCACGGCCAAATTCTTACCATGTCGGGATAGTATTATGAGGTTTTTTTTCCTGGTTTTCCCCTCATAATTTTCTATGGAATCACTAACAGGAGAATTTTACTGTCATCATGGCATGTGTTTGTCATCATGGCGAATTACATGCTATGATTTTTGACGGCTATTCTCAAGTTAAAGTTGATGTCATGTAATCGAATGAACTATCTTATAGTAAAGTAAAGTCGTCCCAGGAGCGCAACTCAACAATATTGGCAATATTATTTAGTCGTCTACTTTAAAATGTATCATGTATGTCTGAATTATTAATATAAATGAGTCAGATAAAATTAAATTATTAGAAGAATTTTTCACGAAGTAACAAAAAAACAAAATTTGTTTAATTTACTAATGTTTGTATTTTGAGAACGATTTCCGAAGTGAAAATTGAAACGACAATAATCGTATTTTAACCTTTAATTGTGGCTTATTGCCATTTAAATATGTAGTAATCACAACGACCAACACAAATATATAGTCAATAATACCCGTGGAAAAAGATTTATGATAGATTATTATCAACAAAAAAATAAAAACAATAAAAACAATAAAACAATAAAAACAATTGTGTCCGAAATCAAATCGATTACATTATTATAAACCAGCGATATAGAAATGCAGTAACGGATACAAGAACATACCCAGGCGCAGATGTTCCATCGGATCACAACCTACTAGTGGCTAAATTAAAAATAAAGTTCAAAATGCTAAAAAAGACTGACAAAAGAAAAACCGACATCAATTTACTTAAACAAGAAAATATACAAAGTATGGTAAAGACTAAACTCAACGAGGAATGTAAAAGACTCCAAAGAGAGTTATCACCAACTATAGAAGGCTTATGGACTGAAATCAAGAATGCTTTTACTAGCGCCGAGAAATATATAAAAGACACTAATAACAAAAGAAAATCTAAACCCTGGATGACACAAAAAATTCAGGGAATGATGGATACTCGAAGAGCCTACAAAAATAAAGATAATGAAAAATATAGGGAGATACATCGTCAAATCAAGAAAGAAATAGCTACCGCAAAAGAAAATTGGATGATAGAAAACTGCCAAGAGATCGAAGAATTAATAAAGAGACACGACAGTCAAACGCTTCACAAAAAAATAAAAGATCTAGCTGGAATGACAAAACAAAGACTCCCTTGTAGATTAACAAACGACGAGAATGAAACGATATGGGAATTAAGCGATCTAAACAACGTATGGGGACATTACATAGAAGAACTATTCTCAGACACACCACTAAACAACATAATATATAAAACCATGAAACCAGTCCTCCTATATTAAAACAAGAAGTAGAGAGAGCAATCAAAAACGCAAAAAATGGGAAAGCCCCTGGTCCCGATGACATACATACGGAAGTCATAAAGCTACTGGAAGAGAAACATTTAAATATAATCGTCAAATTATTTAATCAAATATATACAAGCGGTGAAATTCCACAAGACTGGTTAAAATCAGTCTTTATTCCCCTTCCAAAAACTAAGGGAGCAAAGAAGTGTGGTGATTTCAGACTTATTAGTTTAATGTCGCATATGTTAAAGTTATTCTTGAAAGTTATTCACCAACGCATTTATAAGAAATGTGAACAGGATATCAGTGATGAACAATTTGGCTTCCGAAATGGATTTGGGACACGCGAAGCAATAACCAGTTTTATTATACTGCTGCAAAAATGTCGAGACCAAAAAAAGGATCTCTTTTTATGTTTTATTGACTATCAAAAGGCCTTCGACAAAGTAAAACATGATAAGCTGATGGATTGCCTTCACAAAAAGGGACTAGACGAGAACGATTTTAAAATTATCCAAACGCTGTATTTTAACCAAACTGCAGCAGTTAGAACAGAAGCCGGTGACACAGAAATATTCAATATCAAGCGAGGTGTACGACAGGGGTGTGTATTGTCACCACTACTTTTCAATATATATTCGGAAGAAATCTTTGCACGAGCACTAGAGCAATCAAGAGAAGGTGTTAAAATTAACGGCAGAGTTCTAAATAATGTACGATACGCCGACGACACGGTCCTAATTGCAGAGAGCGCACAGGATCTCCAGACACTCTTAGATCGCGTCAGATCGATCGGAGAACAATACGGCCTCAGCATTAACGTCAAGAAAACAAAAACAATGATTGTCTCCAAAACATCCATCCATCCACCCATGGCTTTAAACGTGAATGGTAACATTATCGAAAATGTCGAGAAATTTCGATATCTAGGGTGCTGGATAACGAAAGATATAGATCCAGACATAGAAATAAAATCGCGAATTGAACAAGCAAGAAATGTCTTTTTAAAAATGAAACAAATGTTTACGTCCCAAACACTCAATCTCAAAATCCGATACCGAATGCTGAAATGTTACGTTTACAGCACCTTACTATATGGAATGGAGGTCTGGACCTTTAAAATCAACTCACTAAGGCGTTTGGAAAGTTTTGAAATGTGGTTATTTCGAAGGATGCTGAAAGTCCCCTGGACAGCGCATATGAGCAACGAGCAGGTCCTACACAAGATGGGTACCGACAGAGAACTCTTAAAAATAATGAAAACACGGAAAACCTCATATTTGGGACACATATACAGAAATGAGAAATACCAGCTACTGCAGCTTCTTATAGAGGGGAAGGTAGAAGGAAGACGTGGTCCTGGTAGACGGCAGGCGTCCTGGTTGAAGAACATTCGTGAGTGGACTGGTTTGGATTCTCAATCTTTAATAAGAAAAGCCAGGGACAGAAATGATTTTGCTGAGGTTATCGCCAACCTTCATTGAAGACGGCACCCAAAGAAGAAGATAGATTATTGTTATAACCAACAAAAATGTTATGTTAAAATAACCGACATAAGATAGCCTTTTATGATTTAAAATTAGTATCATCATGAAATACTTCCACCCAAGAGAGCGGCACCAATACAAACAAAAAATCAGAGTCTTCTTCTTCTTATTTTTATATAGACATGACTCTTATCTGTCTGTGTGAAGATGATGTGCAACGTATGCTGCATCAATTTAATATAACTACCAGAAAATTTAACATGTTAATTTCCAAAAAAAAAAAAAAAATTCTTAAAAAAAAAAATTCATGGTTATAAAAGTAAATCTACTAAGACGTACATTGGAACTACAAGGTCAGATGATATCTGACAGTTGAACAAGTGATGCAGTTTAAATATCTAGACATCACATTATCTAGCTATAGAAAACTCGAAATAGAAGTGAAAGATAAAGTGAATAGAGCCAACAGAGCCGCAGGTTGCCTGAATGAAACAATATGGAGAAATAAAATATCGGCAAAGAAATGAAAGGAAGAATTTACAAAACAGTCATCAGACCAATAGTGGCATACGCGGCAGAAACACGACCTTACACAGAAAGGATACAAATAATGTTAGAAAAAGCACAGACGAAAACTCTTGAAAAAATTGATGGTAAAACACTATGAAACAGAGCTAGAAGTACAGATATACGACGGATATGCAAGGTGAAGAACTTCAAGGACTGGGTAAGAAATAGAGGAGGAGAATGGATCAATCATACAAGCCGAATGACAACAAATAGAGTAGTAAAGACGGCAAGAGACGGTTCCCCAATAGAAATACGATTAGTAGGAAGACCACGAAAACGGTGAAACGACAACTTACTGGAGGCACCTTTCAAAGGAGATATCACTTGCCATAAGATCCCATTTAAAATTATCGGTCACAGTCGCCCTGTAACGTCATCTATGACTTACTGACATCTATGACGTGTTATGACTAGTTGAGAACCTACGTACGTTTATTTCCTTCCTACAAATTTCACTATTATAACTATAACCGCTAAAAAAATATGAGGGGCGAGGGGAGCTTTTATTAGCTCTGTATATAATCGAGTGTATATACAATACATTCACACATTTTTTAAATATTTCCTGAGAAAGATTTCACGTCAATGACAACATAAAACTGTTGTTGTAATTTATGCGATATTTTTCCCAGAGGATACATTAAAAATGCCACACATTGTCTAATTTCTCAATGTTGTCAAGCTCCTTATTAAACTGAAGAATCCATTACACTGTTTTATTTATTTTTTATTGAAAATTAAACGAGTTGAAATATATTAAAATCATTGCCAAAAGGTATATATGAACGTGGTCAAGGATGTTAACAAACCAGAGGTTATTAACAATGATTTAAATTTGACCTTAAGTTATGTCAATTAAGCTGGAAAACCAATTGGTCTGACTCTCGCGTGTGTATCGGCGCGAAGGTTGCATTTGTTATAAGAGAATTTTTTATATAGTATGTTAAGACAATTTTTGAAACATTTATGGTTGTTTATTCATTCAATATTAATTTATTAATAGTGTTTTACATGAGTTTATATGCAGTACTTTCATATACATACATGAAATAGAATTTTATTTAGGAAATTTATTATATAAGTATTTCGTATTTGTATTTATTTGTATAAAACATATGTGCTTTTCCGCGCTGCTGCAGATAAGATAAAGATTGCCATGATGATCGCCAATAGGCACATCAAGAAGAAGATTTATTTGTCACATATGACAACATTGAGTTAACCAATTCCTGGTGAAACGAAAACAAGTCTAAACCTGCTCCCATTGCATTCGCGGGTGCTTTCAGCACAGATGAATAATTAAACCTGGTAGGGTGGGAGTGTGTTGTGGTGCTTCAGTTGCGGATGTGGCTCTGTGGTTTTCTGTGCTGTTTTTGTTTATATAGCAGTTTTATATTACGCAATTATTTGTTTATTTTGTGTGAAGAATTTAAATCTGTACGCTTTCATTATGGTTAAAAAATGCGGTTTTTCACCATGTAAAAAAGCTCAAGTAAAGGCCCTAGTGAATGCAAAAATATTTTCAACCAGCGAAATATCAGATTGAAGGTTTCTGAAACTTGTGTACGACTCATAAAGAAGAAGATTGAATCAGGAGAAGAATTTAGCACAAAACTAAAGAAAAAATGCGACAGAAAGCCTATTTTCAGTCCAAGGTCATAAAGGTTTTCAAAAAAAATTGCCTGGAAAACAGATTTTTTACCACAAAATTGATAAAATTGCAACTCCAAGATGTCAGTGTGAATGCTTCCGAACGTACTGTACGAATAAAGTACCAAGTTAACAACTGCAATGAAAGCAAAGCGTCTGAATTGAGGCCAAACAGTTTACATCACCCTCATCTTTCAAATTCTCATCACCTAACACTAAACAACCCCCACTATCCCACCCACCCCAAACCCCCCATCCTCCCCTCCTCCCATAAAAAACACAATAACCCCCTTAATCAACTATATACCTCCCCAAATCCCAAATCCTCCCCCCTCACCTAAATATTATACTAACATTCTCCCCATCACACAATCATATAATAACTCATACCCTTCAACACCCCTATAACCAAATAACCCTACCAACTTCTCCTTCAACCATTCCTACATACATATTACTCCTCCATAATAATTCTCTTGTAGATATATGTATGATATATGGTCTCTTCTAGATATAGAGATAGGTCTCCATACCTTTGTCCTCCCAATCCATTCCTACATTAAACCCCACAATCTCTCACCCACAAACACTCAGGATAAATAAGAGCCTTGGTTATTCATTTATAGGATAGGATAGACCCATCCCCAACCCTCCACCATATCACATATAATCACATAAATAAAGAAAAACCTTCCCCCCCCAACATCAATACAATTTTCTTAACAAATCCTCTAGATGATAGAGAAAGTGTGCACAAGACAGAGAGAGAGATAGTACTGTGTGTGACAACACAGGCTCCCTCCACTACATCGTGTGTGTGTGTGTACCAGTGTGTTGTATCGTTCTGTAACTCATGTGTGTGTGTGATTGCTGCATGAAGAATAAGTGTGTGTGTGTGTGTGTGTGTGTATATCACGCTCTCTCTCAATCGAACACTGTCCCATGCGGTTTGTTGAAAAAGCTACACTTGTCTCATCTTAAGCCGGATTTATATGCACAACTTATTGAACGTCAGGGCTTGGAGACGAGTGGCGCGGGATCGCCTTTGTTGGAGGCAGAAGTTACAGGAGGCCAAGGCTCAATTTGGGCTGTAGCGCCATTGGAAGAAGAAGAAGAAGCCGGATTTATAAACGGACATAAACATAATTTTAGTCTTTAACCATAATCTTATTACATAAGCATAATGTTAAAAGTTAATAAATAAATGTACCCATTTAAAAGCATTCATAATACATAAAACATAAAT
This sequence comes from Diabrotica balteata, assembly GCA_918026665.1. Lineage (NCBI taxonomy): Eukaryota > Metazoa > Arthropoda > Insecta > Coleoptera > Chrysomelidae > Diabrotica > Diabrotica balteata. Next base: position 176,467,549 of record OU898276.1, read on the forward strand.
TTAGTCCTTAAAACGTGACCTTCAAAGTTGGTAACTTTCAACATTTATGAATTAAGTATTAAACATTATGGAATTGTTGGAATATGCGCATGTGTAATCCAACGTAAAAAATTAAAGAACTGTTCCTCGTCCCATTCCTTATTACGCTTTCTATTTATGGGTCTTACACTATACCTTCTTACTCTTCTTTGCTTGTTAAGAACTCTGGCAGATATAGTCGCTACAATTGTTAAATAAAGTGGGACTGCTGCCATGGCCAAAGCAACTTTTCTATTAATCTTCATATTTATTTAAAATTATTTCACTGTTCTATGAATCTAAAGACCAGAAAAAATTCTTCAAGATCTATAAAAATTTGGTTAGGTTTGTATTTTCTGAAGTAGTTTTTAAATATTATGGTTAGGTATTATGTCTAGTTATAAACCAATCTTAAATCTTGTGAATTATGATTGTGGTTAAAGTTATGTTTATGACTTATGATTATGTACTATGTCCGTTTATAAACCTGGCTTTAGTCATCGGTCATCGCTAGGCGTGAATGATCTTGTCCATAAATTTATTAGTTGTGTGCGTTGTTTGTTAGTAACACGTGATGTTTCTTTCTTTTGCATCAGAGATGGTTCAGCATGGCGGAAACTGCTCAACACAATACCTCTAATATTCTGGACGATAGCATTTGTAAAATTCGAACTACAGATCTACCACGAAAGCGTAAAAGAAAAGTTTGTCGAAGAGAAACGATAAAGCAAGCTAAAATACATGAAGTCACTTACAAAACGCATAAAGGTGAAGGTGATAAGGATGTTTTAACACTAATAACAGAAAGTGACTGTAGGTAAGTTTTTCTATAATAACAAGTTGTTTTTTCAATCCTTATGACTTCAATCTGGGTTGCAGGTGTAAACGTTAGCAGAGTATGAGCGACCTGGGCATGGGAAAATTTTGTATTTCAATAGCATGGTAAGCTCCTTCCACTCTGACGTTACAATATGGCGGCTGACAGCTGTCAACTGTCATGTCACCTGTCCACTCTCAAACGTGAATATGGCGTCAATTCTTCTTCTTTTCGACTGTCATCCCGCAAACGTGAGTATTGCGTCAATTCGTCTGTCATCCCTCAAGCTTGATAGACGAAAGAAAAGAAAGAAGAATTGAAGCCATCTTCACGTTTGAGAGATGTCAGACAAAAAATACAATTAACGACATCTTCACGCTTGAGAGTGGACAGTTGACATGACAGTTGACAGCCGCCATCTTGTGACATCAGAGTGGAAGGAGCTTACCATGCTATTGAAATACAAAATTTTCCCATGCCCAGGTGGCGCATACTCTGCTAACGTTACCGATGCTTCTATGAAATAACAAAGGAACAACGTTCTGACCCGACTTACTGAATATCTTTAATGATATGAAGATTAAAGATGAGCAGGATTCATATTTGTTAAGCCTCATTAGCGTTACTCCTATCCAGAGACGACGCAGTCGTATTCCACAAGCTGCTAATTGAATACATTTCGGACAACCTCAAAAGACGGTGAGAACAAGAGTAACAGCACCTTCATCTTTCAGAGAGCTCAAGACGGTTGCGTTAGAGAAGTGGCACAATATCCGCCAATTGGATATCCGGGATATTATGAATAAATTGCCGAACCGGCACCAAGAAGTCCTAAAGAACAACACCCATTATTAATACCCATATTTTTTAAAATCCCGCCCATTGTGACGTCAGACTTAGTAATCCATTTCCCTTTTGATTATAAATGTCTCTAGCTTTTGTGTTTTTCTGTAAGATTTCTAAGTAAGCATTCCGTTTTTCATTTGTAGATGTTTGTAGATATATATTTTAACATTTGTTTTATATAAAGATTTGTTGCACGATTGTAACACGAGATCTGCTATTGATGTCATTCTAAAACTTTTTTTATTGTCTAATTCCTAAAAGTCTTACTAAAAAAAATGGAAATATATCATTTACTTGATGAGTGAAAATATATATAAACATTAGTGTTATGTATTTGCGAAACAAATTTTATTGTTATCACTAAACCCGTTAAAAGATCGATTAAAACTTAAATAAATATTTGGAAACTTGTGGCTAATTTCCCAAAAAGAGGAATGTTACAAAAAATACCATAAAAATTCCACCAGCCTGTTATAAACTTTATCTTCAGAAATCATGTATATCCAATTATATGTCTGCAATTGATTAGATAACTAAATAAACATTGATAATGCTAAATGCTAAAATGCATGAATGCAAATGATGCTAAAATGCAGAAATTGCTTGAAATAAAAGATGCAATTTTAAAAATAAAAGATAGGATAATTACCAAGTTAAAGGCTAAAGAGGCCCTCCTTTATAAAAATAGTGCTTTATTAGAAGAAAAATTACAAAATTTCTTTGGAGGAAAAAGCTATGCTGAGAAAACTGGCAACATTAAAGCAGCTGACATTTTGACATGTACAGAGAAGACCAAGCCACAGTAGTCAAACCATAACCCCAAAATTTTATCATAGAAAACAAACACAAATTTTACAAATGCGATATTTTTATTTCTCTATATTCTTTCATTTAGACAGCCTTCGACTCTGTTTGCTCTATTCACTTGATCTTCCACTTTGGTTTAGAGCTTTCCGTAGCTAGATAATGTGATGCCTAGATATTTAAACTCCATCACTTGTTCTATTATCTGACCCTCCTGCTCCAATTTACATCTTAGTAAATTTGCTGTTGTAACCATGCATTTTGTCTTTGTTGGGGAAATTAACATGTTAAATTTTCTGACCGTTATATTAAATTGGTGCAGCATATGTTGTAAATCATCTTCACCTTGAGAGAGTAGTATTGCCTCGTCTGCATAGCAGATTATTTTAAGTTGCTTTTATCCCATTTGGTATCATTTTTTAGTTCTTAATTTTTTTATTATTTCATCCATAATCAGGTTGAACAATAGAGGACTCAGGGAATCTCCGTCTTATCCCAGCTTCAATAGGGTCGGTTAGTTCTTCTTCTAGTTTTACTTTTATTGTGTTGTTTTGGTAGATATTTTCGATCGTTTTGATTATGCCTAGACGTATCTCTCTTGCATACAATAAGTGGATAACATTTTTTAATTTGACCCGGTCAAATGCCTTTGTAAGGTCCACGGAACATAGATATGTCGATTTGTTATATTCTAATGATTTTTCTTGCGCCTGCCTCATTATAAATATAGCGTCGGTGCATGATTTTTCCGACCTAGAATCTTGTTCTTCAAATGCAGAGTAGAGCAAAAAAAGACATCATCAGCTCAGTCTCCTGTGATATTGGTTCATGAAGTAAATGCGGCAGTTTTACAGGCTAAGCAGCATAATATCATGTATAACATTCAAAATTTGAAATAGAAAAATAATGAGGGAGAATGGGTGTCTGTGGGCTAAGTCTAAATTGTCATACTAGATTTGTGGCTGGATGTGGGTCTGAATCTACCAACATTCAGACGATTTCTAAATTAACATCTCTGTATGTTACAAGATTGGCTCCTAACACTAAACCCGAAGACTAAGAAACAGCCTTAGAGACAAATTTCCAGAAGTCACCTGAGAGCTTGTAAAGTCAAAACACCCAGACATTTATTCCTCAATGAGGGTCACTGTTAACCAATATAATTTCAGAAAGGTTTAGAATAGAGAAGTGTGGCCTAGTGATACAGTAGTTTCCCGATTTTGGTCCCAGAACTTTGAAAGAAAACCTGATGTCTTCAGCAGAATAACCATGTTCAGGTTAGCCATCAATTTCAACTGATGGATAGCATGTTGAAACAGTAACCATATATTTGATGGCCAAAGAATGTAAATTTTAATTTGATTCATGAAAAGACTGTTCAAATCCAAAAACTGAATGCTGTGTGGCTGTAGTTAATTGTGAAGTTGTTACTGAACAGCAAACATAAAGTGATTTCGTTTTATCGCGTTTTGATATATTTTTACTAAAACGATTTATTAAGTAAGTAAATAATATAAAATTTAAAATAAATACGATATACACAAGTATGAAGTTAAGTAATGTAAAAAATCTTTTGTTTAAATAAGTAAAAAATCATTCAAGTGATAAACCAGTAATATTTTTTAACTTTACCTTCCACTGAGCCATATATATTTCATGAGCACTGTAATTTGATGTAATAAAACAATAGAGTGGAACAGTTATATAAATTCAAATGACATCACAATGAAATATGAATATTAAACTATTTCTAAGTTAGGTATAACTGTTTTATCAGGGAATCTAGATCTTTGCAGGTGGTGGTTTATAATGGTAATATTGTTTTCCAGCTTTATAGGTGATGGTGATAAATGGTTGTAACCATCTTTAATCCTTAATCCCAACATTAAGATATATGCGCAAGACAATTTTTGAATCAAACTTTTCCAGTGCATTAGATTGACAAAAGGGGTCCAATAGAGTGGTCGGCCAGATCACTGGATCTTTCGCCTTTAGATTTTTTTTGTGGGGACACCTAACATCAAAAATATACGCCAATCCGCCTGTAGATCTTGCAGAGTTGAGATAAAGAATTGTGACAGAATGTCAATTATTCATACAGAAGTTATATGTAAATGTATTATTGTATGGAGGTCACAGGAGGTCATTTCGAACATTAAATTGGTTAATTTGACGAAATGTTTTTTGTTATTACTGATGTTCAACCAATAAATTAGCCAAAATTATCTTCAAAGTTATTTCGTAAATTAAAAAATGTATCGTGTAGATGAAAAAATACCTTTTGAATGACGTGCCACTTGACCACACTTGCTATTTAAAAAAACTAGGGGTTAATACGTGGCAGTAGGGGCCTACATTTGAGGGCATGAATTTTGCACGAAAATTTGTCCTCCTCCCAATACAAATTGAAGTGTTTTCTTTTTAATTTTGAAACAAAATTCTTGATTTCTGAGTTTTTGGGTGGGTGAAATTTTTGGAACACACTGTATATTATTATTAAATTTATGATAGGTACTTACTAATTCTTAAGCTAAGATGTTTAAACTAATTTTCGTATAAAAAGGTTTGTTAAAGTTTATATGTTTATGCTTTTTTGTATCATAAATAAATAATAAAATATTTTCATAAAATCTTTATGATTTTTTTGCGTTTCTTTATGCTTTTAAATCCGATCTGAATTCATAAATCATAATATTGTGCATTCCTTTTTGACATAGTAACATGTACTGCCAACGCACTGTTGCCAAAAATTTGCAGAACTTTCGAAAGATGGTGCGGATATTATTTCTCGAATTAATATTGATGATGCACTGATGTAGAGTCTTAAGTATTTGTCCTAATTATGTGTCCCCTGGATCTTTCATGTAAACTCCCAGAATGTAAAGGCTGTTCCCGTATTTTTTATTATTCTTATAATTCGTTTTCAAGGTCTTTTCACTTTATTCCAAAGTAACAAATAAAAACATATAAATAACATAATTTAGAGAGGCTATTATCAAAGATATGCTTACTAAATGTGATTGTGTAATGGCAGCTATTAGGGTACACAATTTAATCAAATGTCAAAAAAGAAACTGCTACAATCAATGTTAGAAGGATATTGCTACCAGGCATAGAAGAAAAACAGCACAAAAGGAGATTCCCTGTGTGTAGACAAAGTATTCTGCTTATAAATTCTGCAAAATATACAAACAGAGCAACTGCTGAGGTCCAAGGCATTTATTTTAGTATGGCATACTGAGTACCAAATTTGGCCTTCAATATTTGAATTTACCTTCTGGAGTGAGTACCCCAATATAGTAATCAAGTGACTCTTTGGTTATTCACAAAAAGAGAGGCTGGCAGTCAACCTGTTAAATGTAGATACACAATGCTCTCTATTTTCTGCTATTAAACGTACTTTAGCTAGAGTATTTCCAGTCCTGTACAATGGGATATATGATGATCCCCTAGAAAAGAAGCAAGTGACGCCATGTATTTCTTGATCATATTTTCTTCTATTAATTATTGGTTAATTTCGTATTAGGGATAGGATTGTGTACTTGTCTGGTTGGAGAATCTATTGCAACTGGCTGAATGTTGTATGCCATTAAAAGATCTTTAGATAAAAAAGACAGATAATTATTTATGCTTCTAGTGAGTAATATGACATCTTCTTTAAATATCAATACATATATATTGAAATATAAGAATAATATTTTTTTATGTTTTCAAAAAGTAATTGGTACATTTTTATATTGGTGAAAGATAGTTTTGGAAAATAAACACAACTTTAATTAATTATGCTTATCAAATAACTGGATATTTTTAAACTAGTGTTCTTTATATTAAAATATTGCATTTGTGTCTTTCTATTCTGTCAGCTAAAGAAGTTACTGAATACCCTTAATCATATACCAAAATATCCCATAAAAATCATGGCATTCAAAAAAATCACTTGAGCAGTAAAATTTTTAAATGTTGATAAGGCAATGATATTTACTGGAAAAGATACATGACCCTCAATAAACAAAACTCTTAAAATGTTAAGTAACAGACTACAAACAATATAGAATAGAGACACTGATATCAAACTTTGATAAAGGCAAGTGGGAAAAAAAGACATGAGAGAATGGTGAAGTCAAAGTTAGTAACGCCAAACCAATGAAATAAGTACAGATATGCAAAATAAGTACACATAAAAACAGGTTAACATGAATAGCAATTAAGAAAAAAAATCTTACAACTCTAATCCTATGGAAAATAGATAGAAATGTCTCCTTAGTTAATTATCCAGAAAATCTATTTTAGAAGCAAAAAATTAAAGTATGTATAGCAAACAACAGATGCAAACGTATATTATTATAATAAGTTTATCTGAAAACACTTATATAAAGCAATATGTTTACATTTGTGATGTGATAAATTGAAATAAAGTTGAGATAACTCACCATGTTGTAATTTTGAAATCCTAGCAGCTACAGCATATCTTCCAGCTGTGACAAGGCTGCGTCTAACACTGCCCATTTCTAAAATTTTCAAAGATTTTCTTTTGGTTCACTTCTTTTTTGTTAACTCTACCAATAACACGAAATCATCAAAATATTTTGGATTAGCATTTATAAAAATACCACAAGTCAACTTGAATGACAGGACGTAATTTGTAGATAAAAGACAAATTTTACAAAAATTTCAAAGTATCCTTAAGCACTAACGACTGTAGAGTTTTAATTGAAAACGTAAATGAAATGATTTAAAATTTAAACTGGAAAAAGTCACTGAAATTCTGATGACTGTCAAACAAGTCAAACAGCCATAACAACCCGAACGAAACCACTTTCCTCCGACAGCACCACAGACTATCTGCTGCTGACGTATAACCTTGGCAACCTTGTTGGATATTTTATTGGTTTGTTTTTATTTGCGCAATTGCCAAAAATATTCAAGTCTGGTTTACAAATATGAATTATTTACATTAGACATCAGTAAAAAACAGGAATTTGCAAACAAAGAATATTTTTGAGCTTTTATAGAAACGTATTTTTAGCAGCTTGTCTGCTCATACTTTATTTCAATAACTGGTATAATGTTAAAATAGATTAGCATAGTTGCCGTCTTAAGTCAAATATTAAAAATATAATTTATATAGGTACTTGTTCTAAATCATATTAAAAATAATTAAGAACATAAAGAACTAATTCGGGTCCCATATTCCTTACAAATATAAAAAATATATCTAACTCTAACTTATAGGAATATTAAGTAAATTAATTATTGACATAAAATTCTTTTTGGTTCAAATTAAAAATATTTGGTTGGCTAAAAAATATTGTTGTCAATTATAATATGGAAGTTTGTATATTTTTGAATATTTATTTAAATAATTTAAAACTATAATTAACTTGAAGTAATAAAGATCGAATAGTTAGTTTAATTAATAACACCAACTAGTTCTATTTGGAGCATATCTAGTTTCTTTAATAATTTAACCACTGTTTTTAACCACCTTAAATTTTGGATAAATAGGTACATAATAAGGACTGGAAGGGCGGAGGGGATGTATTTTTTTCATCCAGCATTTTTGCTCGATGATTTTTTTTATTTTAAGAACATGGAATGGAAGGGTTCGTGAACTAAGAGTGAAAAAACAATTTGCCAAATATTATTTCATTGCTATTTAAAACAGTATAATAGACGTAATATACAAAATAATGAATATTTTATTTATCAAACTTCCGATAAGGAGCTGTAAATCTCAAATAATAGTTAAAAAAAAAGAAGACATTTTTCTTGACTCTAGCGTTACTAACTTCGCGTTTCTTCACTTGTCAAGGGGGACACGGGACGGGCCTAAAATTCTAATAATATTTAAAATAAATTAAAATGGCAAATATTTTGAGGAAAATTGTGAGTATTTATTAATATAAATGAACGTTTTTGTTTTTTGGTAATAATAGCAGTAAATTAAGTTTGCCTTTATTAAAAAAATCTATCTGCATGTGATTTTTGGTACCCCTTCACCATGAGACTTTTTACAAATTTATCTAACATTAAAACCGAAACCTCGATATGGACAAAACTAATAAACTATTTTAATAGAACTCCGTCAAATCGGCAGCCAAATGAAATTGATTTAGTAAGTGATTATATAACCAAATTGGTAGAAAAAACATTTCAAGAAGCCCTAATGTCTCAGTATACTGAAACTTGTTTTTATTTTAGAGTACATCACAAGCTTTGGGTAGCAGATTATTTAGTAGTGAAGTTAAAAAATGTACACTTATACCTGGAGATGGCATAGGTCCTGAAATTTCAGCTGCTGTGCAGAAAATCTTCCAAGCTGCCAGTGTGCCTATTGAATGGGAAAGTGTAGACGTGACACCAGTTAGGGTAAGTAATATATTTTTAATATTCATAGACATCATTCAGTACCCACAGCCAGTCTTCCGAGAATCCAAGCAGTCCAAAAAACGTTTAATATATTTTTAATATTTATAGACATCATTCAGTATCTACAGTCAGTCTTCAGAGAATCCAAGCAGTACATAGAACACTTTAAAAATACATTTTTTGAATACATAGATAGATGGATAAAACAGAATAGTTGTATGAGTTAAAAAACAACTAATAATATTAAATTATAATAAGATAAGTTAAATTAATTCAAAATAAAGATAATATAAACATTTCTTATTTCCAAGAAAATATATTTCAAAGGATTACTTAATTAAAGAAACTGACAGATTTGTAGTCATTACTCGTGATTAACACTTTGAGATTGCCACTTCTCTCATACATAGATAAACTTAACATTTTTGTACACATGTTAGTTATTTGAGCCACCACGCCTACATTCCTCTGTTTAGTTTCACTTTTTCACACTTTTCATAATTTTTATATAACATGCCATATCTTTATGAGTGCTTGTATCCCTGAAAATGAAAATTACTCTCAAAGTGTGAACTTTACTGCAAAGGTAAAGTTGAACACTTGAACACTTGTGACATAGGGATTCTTCTAGGAGGGTTGTTCTGCTGTGATCTTGCTAGATGTCCTGCCCATCCTAGTCTTAGTATTCTTATAAGAGATACCTCACCTATTATCCTCATTCCTCTTTAATCTGTATTCTGAAAAAATCTTCACAAAAGCTCTGAAATATACTAATGCTAGGATCAGATTCAACAGCAAAACAATTAATAATCTAAGACATACCAACAATACAGTGAACTCTTCCAAATTACAGATGCAATTGTCAAATGCAGTGAATGTTATGTCCTACTTATACATGAATACTATCAAGACTAATCTTATGGTTTTCTCAATATTACCAACATAAGCTTTCTTCCCAGCAGCATTGTTGAACAAGTGTCATCATTCAGATACCTGAGAGCACTAGTGAATAGTAGTTGCAATTCGTCAAAACAAATCCTATCAAGAGTAGAGCAGACTAGAAAGGCATTTATTATTCAGATTAATGAGTAGTAGTTGCAATTCGTCAAAAGAACTCCTATCAAGAAGAGAGCAGACTAGAAAGGCATTTATTAAAACATACATACAAACAATACATATTTCTTATGCATATTAAAAAAATATTGTAGGGTAATTTGGGCCAAAAGTAGCCTTTTTTTAATCCAAAACTAGTTTGTTTATAACAATTAGGAAATCTAATTAGAGTCATTTGATAGACAAGAGGTTACATAAAATAATCCTAGTGGTAATTTGGGTCAAAGTTAGCTTTTTTTTTAATTCACAACTAGTTTGTTTATACAATTGAGAAACCTAATTAGAGGTGTTTGATAGATAAGATGTTTACATTTTCATGTGTAGAGTTTGAAAAATATGAATAAATGTTTCATTAGCAAATATTAAAATATGTTACTCAAATTAGGATGGCTAAAGTGAGTTAAAGGAATCTTTCAATTAGTATGATCAAATAATTCAAGAGTGACTTCAAAACTTCCATTACAACCAAATTTCAAGAACTGGTTGATGGATTTTGATGTACTTACCTTTTTTATTTTTACATAGTCTTAGCAGATATTAAGAATATTTCAACCATACATTTCGATCCAATGTCATATGGTAAAATATTACATCCATTCGATTCTTCTTTATGGTGCTGAAGCTTGGATTGTTAATATTGACATGATGAGAAAGCTGAGGAAGCTTTTGAGATGTGAAGGTCTTTCATTTCAAAACAATTTTTACTTACTTCTGTTGGTTGTTGCCACTCAGGGCATAAAGTCCTCTTTTTCGAGCTGGGAAATTGCATGTTCCCTTAAAAAATGTAATTGCTTATTATCAACCTAGTGTAAATTTTAATGTTTGTTACTCTATGTAATTTAAGGGTCATCTGACCTCATTATGTGGCTAGTTTTAACTACTTTATAGACGTAAGTATTAACCATCTTTTCAATTTAACAGTCAAACTTTTAGCCTTTTGTTTTCATTATTTGTAGGTTTTTCAGTGATAATAATTTGACAGGATCTAAAATGTTCTAAAAATTTATATATCTATTTTGGATAATTTTAAAACTTTAATAAAAATGTTATACCATTTTACAAAGGAAGTTTTGACTTCCATCCTTCTCTGTCCTTGGTTAGTTGTTCGGCTTCCTGTAACCCTTGGTTAATCAATATTTTTATTTGATCTACTTAACGGCTTGGATATCTTCCCCTAGGTCTCTTTCCTTAAACTCTACCCTCGACTATCAGTTTTTCCATCGTGCCTGTTCTTCTAGCAATGTGTCCAAAATACTGCAAATATCTCTGTTGTATTTGTTTAAGCAAATAGTTTTCTGGGGTGGAAGTGGTAATGATGAACAGGTTTTTATATTACAAAAAAGAGCAATCAGAACTCTACTTAACTTGAAATACAGGGATTCATGTAGAGGTAATTTCAAAAAGCTAAACATACTGACAATGGCTGGAACATAGATATATTAATAGATTACTTTTCATTTTTAAAAATAGACATAAATTCTTGAAACACATGTCAAACCATAATATTAATACATGAAACAATCTCATAAACTATAATATACCAATACATAGACTAACAGCATCTGAGAAAATCACAGAATATGCCTGTATTAAATTCTTTAATAAACTGTCTTACAGCATAAAAATAGAAACTGGCATAAATAAATATAGAAAGTCTGTTCAACAGTTGCTCATACACCATGAACCATACAAAGTGGAAGAATACCTTTAAGCTGACCTACGGGAGACTGAGGGCTCTTATCTGAATCTAAATGTCACTGTTATTATTATTATATTTTAATATTACTTTTATGTTAAGTGTAGGTTGTTGCAGCAACCATTATAAATTGTAATTGACATCATTCTCTCTATTGACAATTTATATTTGTGTGTAACTTGTGAAAACTGAGAATAAAGCTTTTTTCTATTCTATTCTAAGTGCAGAATTGAAGCAGCTCATACAATGTTTCCAAAAATGAAATCATTCTTCTGTGACCACACCTAAAATTAGGCCAAAGAATGATCAAATGCTAAATTTGGTCAATTTGATCAATTGTCTAGAGGTGTTGGAGATGTTATTGCATAGAAGAATGTTTCAAATAGTCTGGACAAAGATTAGTGGTGCAGACCAACGAAGCTGTGTTAAAAAAAGCCGCTCGTGAGTTGTAAAAACTATTAAAATAAGAATGATTTAATACCTAGGACATGTTCTTATACGTTCTTATAGTAGACCGGTACAGAATTCTTCAACTTATCATGAAACGTAACATAAAGAACCGCAGAGGATCTGGAAGGAAGCAGAAGCTTGAAAAATTGTAAGATTAGCAGTAAAGGTTTTTTATTACAAGTTAGAAATCTCTTGTTTTATTTATTATTACTGCAAATGTAATTAAAACAATAACAAAGTTATTTTAGACTTTGTGGTACTGTTCGCAACATAATCATTAATTTTAGGTAAAAATGGTCACTTGGGTGTCATGTGTAGTTTAGTAAGGAGGAGAGGTTTTGTAAAACGTTACGGTGCGTTACATGGGGGATGTCAAAAATCTTGAAAAATACATAATATTTGTACGTCCCATATGGAAACAGATGTAGGAGGTATATGTCCAAAGATGGACTGAGAAAAACACTATATGACACAAGAGAAATAAGGACAAAAAGGGGATTAGAAAGATACATAAGCAAAGGCACACATGGCTTTTGAGTGAAGAGGGGGAGAATGTGGGTGAAGCAGATCTTAATATTGGTTTTTTTTCCTACAAATGAAAGTTTTTTTTACATTGTTTTAAGTTGTTTTCTGTATTCTTCCAGTTTTGTAATCTGCTAATCGAAAAATACAAAAAAAAAATAAAGAAAATAAAAATAATAACCTTCAAAAGCATTCTTATTAATATTCACTAATATCGCAATTAATAGGAAAACATTAAATTATCACCAACATTTGTTGAAAAAAAAAACCTTGAAATTGGCCTCTGATGTTTAAAATTAAAAAATTCTTATCAATTCCACATGTTTATATTTTAATTTTAAAAGGTTAATGATCAATGTTTATGTATACGCAACTGCTATTAAATAAAAACAATAATAATTTCTATGCATCTTAGAATATTTTATTGGTTGCATACATTCGTATGATGGATGTATAGTGGTTCATTAATGCACATATCAACTTTATTATTTAAGAGATGTTGAATAAAGATATGATTTATAAAAAAATCTTTGCTGACATAAAATGTTTATTTAGTTATGTCTAGAAATTTATTTCTATCTTGAATAATTTTAATATTAATTTCTTATTATTAATAAAACATTTAACGAATATTAAGTTGAATATACAGTTAATTGAATTTGATATGGGCTATGGGTGTACCAATATAGCAAACTATGAAATGTACTTTGAGGCACCAAGACAACAAAAAGTAGAACTATGAAGGGTATGGATTGGAGCAATGTGATAAAAATATGTAACACAAAATAGGATTATAGAAATGTAAAATTGGAGATTGGGTAGAAAGCTTTGTAGGAGAATGACCAATTAGCACTCAAGGGAGGATTCAGATAAATTTACATGCCCTTCAGGGACAGTTAAATGAGAATAAATGTGGAAAGTAGGTAAAAATGTATAAATTGATCAGAATATGAATAATGAAGTCAGGAAGTTGCTAAAATGAATGTGTGGGTGCCAGGAAAGTATCAACAGATACTTCCAAAAATATATTATACTGATAGGGTTGTTCAATTGCTGAAAGCAAAAAAAGGTACTAATAAAACATCTAGTATGTACAACCTAATTTAATCCCTACATAACTTTAATAATATTTACAGATACAAAGTAAAATTAGTCTATATTACTCTTCACCTATATGTACGGTTAAAATACACTCACTGGCAAAATTATGTACGGTTAAAATACACTCACTGGCAAAATTAACGGAACACCTTAAAATTGGGACATGTTAGATGTCTCGAATTTCCTAAACCTGTTGTCCGATTTTAGTGATTTTTTTAGTATGTTATAGGTATATTATTTAAGAATATCGATGTAATAATATTGTTGCTAGACAGGTCAATGTCATGTTATACCGGGTGTAACAATCCTACTGCGTTTTTTCCTTAAAGTTCTAATTTAAAGGAACCTGTTATTAATGCAATATTTCTTTATATTTGTATTTTATAGACTATATCTACATAGCTTTGAAAGCTCCTTGTCAAAAAATTTGTTTATTTGTATTGTGTTTTACATTTTACAGTCATTCTGTCTTTTCACAACAAGTACAAACTTGTATTTAATTGAGCGCACAATAAGAAAGAGACTTAAAGAAGCCGGTCTCAAGTCATATGTGCCAATAAAAGCTCCCAGACTCCAGAGACACCATCGTTTAGCACGACTACAATTTGGTCGAGTACATCAACATTGGAATGATAACCACTGGAGTCAAATTCTCTTTACGGACGAGAGCCGTTTCTGTGTAAATTACATCGACGGTAGAGAAAGATTGTATTAACGCCAAGGAGAACGAAATGCCCCTTTCAATTTTACTACGACCGTACCTTTTGGTGGAGGTTCAATTATGGTGTGGGGCGGTATATGTTTGGGAGCAATAACAGAGTTAGTGGTGATTGATGGTGGAGCATTAACAGCAGATAAGTATATCAGAGATATTCTCCAAGACCATGTGGTACCTTTTTTACCATATATTGGCGAAAATTTTATTTTATAGTTGAAGAGTGTAAGTGTAAGATATTTCTTATTACAAGTGGGTATAACAACGATGAATTGGCCAGCTTGTTCCCCAGACCTAAACCCGATAGAGGATATGTGGGACATGCTAGGCAGAAAACTTAGAGCACGGGTTTCTGCTATTCAAAACAGAGAAGAAGTCACAATTGCAAAAGATTGAGGAATGGGAGAGGCTGCCCAACAACTGATCGATAGCGTTATCAGAAGTATGAGAAGACGAATAAATGCAGTTGTAAGGGCTCGTAGGGGAAACACACGCTATTAAAGCCAAAAAAATGCATAAAAAAACAATTTAAGTTCAAACTGTACAATAAAGTTAATGCATTTAAAATCCGTATTTTGTTGAGTCTGACATCTTTGTGTTTTATTTCTTCTTAAACAGGTTTTATATTGTACTACCATTGTAATATAAATTCAAAATACTTCACCAACATTCGTATTATGATATTATCTAAACAGTATATAGACTAGAGAGAAAATACTCAGATTTTATGGTTGTTCCTTTAAATATGCTGGTGAAACTAAGAAGAAAATGAGCATTTATTAATGAAAAACATGGCTAGTTGTTAACGTACCTAACTTTTTTATTATCCAACACAAGCAAATGAATCAAAAAAGAAAATGTTAAGAAAGCCTGAGACTATAATTGAGCTTTAATTTCAATATTTTATATATGCTAGAATATTCCACAGGGTGTTTCGAACTTTAAGGAAAAAACACAGTATGATTGTTACACCCGGTATAAAATGACGTTGACCTGTCTAGCAACAATATTATTTCATTGATATTCTTAAATAATATGCCTATAACATACTAAAAAAATCACTAAAATCGGACAACAGGTTTAGGAAATTCGAGTCATCTAACATGTCCCATTTTTAAGGTGTTCCGTTAATTTTGCCGGTGAGTGTAGTTTAATAATAATAGTAATGAAATCTATAAATTTATATTTTTAATACATATACCACCAAATTTCCATCAATAATGAATACTCTAACTTTAAATTGTAATGATTATACCAACGAAAAGAGTGAAAATACTAACAGTGAATAGATAGTCTACTAACCTACTAGAAAGAGTATTTCTATAACTTCGGCATTCAATCCAAGAAATATCAGGAAGTAAAATGGAAATTTATCCTAACGGAGTAAATTCCTAGTATATTAATATTTGACGATAAAACAATATAGTACTTTCTACTGTTAATTGTGTACACAGTAACCTGACAGGCGAGAGATAATGGGAGTATTACACTATATCCTTATACATAAATTTATTATTAATCAAAATGACTGGTAATTATTATTAAATAAAGTTATTCGCAATGATTAAAAAATAATAATAAATTTGAAGCCTTGTTTGACACATAAATACAAGTGTCGAATTTTTATTTTGTCCCACATCCGTCATGTATCAGATGCACTGTATCTATTTCAGAGTTAAAATTTGTATGTTTTACCTTTTGGTCAATCAAGTTCGGTCCATGTGTATGTAAACATTATCTTAGTAAGTTCTGCTTTTGAAGAACCTTGTATTATTGTAAAATTATATACATAGAGTTTTCTCGAATAATAGGCCCCTTGATCGGGTATTCTTGGCAAGGGCATATTTTTCTGGCAGTCAAAACTAAAAAAAAACAATCTCTTACTTTTAACTCATTACTGCACAATTCATTGTAGGTACGACACAATTTTTAATATCCAGTTCTGGCTCTAAGTACACTCTTACTCTTGAGGATGACATGCAATAATTTGATTCGTTACATTTAAGTAATTCAATAAATTTTTTAATTTTTATTCTTTTAGTATTTTTTACATGGGATACTCTGTCACCGTCCCTTCGATCGGTCGGCATTGTTCCTAATTTATGAAATTTCTTCATTACACCCAAAGCTCGGTGTTGGGAAATACCAAGGATGCCTATGAAGGCCTTTCTACATACGTGTTAAGAGCAGTGTATATCAAATATTTTACACTAACTTCTCTTCCTTTTTTCTCTGTATGTGTACCCACATTATCGGTGTATTAAAGATACTCAACGTTACTGCATTACTGTAATATTTGAGAACAGACAAATAATTTTGAAATTCTTTGTCACTGGTTTGCAATATTTTATTTATTTTTATTTATTTATATACGGCATCCATTTACTTACAATTTTTACAAAGTTACATCTTAAAAACAATATATTATTAAAATAACAATCACAAGTTTTAAAAAGTTACACCTTAACAACAATAAATTATTAAAATAACAAACACCTCAGAATAATACAAACATATAAGAATAATACAGATGTACAACCAACTTATTGTAAGATATTTTTTACTTGTTTTTTAAACAAACTAATTTTGGAGTCAAAAATATCTATTTGTCTTGGCAAGCTATTAGCACTCCGGACCAATCGTGTAGTTGGTTCATTGATACCATAATTAGTGTGGTGAAATGGCACCGAAAAGATTTCTGATTGTTGCTTCTACTAGGAACTTTAAGACTAACAAGCGATAAGAGTTGAGGACAATCTATAAAAGCATTGATAACTTTGTGTAAGAAACATAAATCTAACAATGTCCTCCTTGACTTAAGTGTTGGCAAGTTAAGACTATCTCTTACCCACTGATAGTCGTATTCCTCTCTCCTGTATCCACTCTTATAGGCTGCTACCCTCAAAAATTTATTCTGGACTCTTTCAATCTGTTGAATGTAACAGTGGTATGATGGGGACCATACAACTGATCCAAACTCAAGAATGGGCCTAACGAGACCACAATAAAGTCTTCTAAATGTAAATAAAGACAGATCCACAGATGTGCCTTGGATAAATCCCAGCACTTTCATCGCTCTTTTTGTTACTTGGTTAATGTGGCGTGAGAATGACAGTTTGGTGTCTAACCAAATTCCCAAATCTAATACTTCATTTTTCGAGGCTAATGGCAAGTTATTTATGTAGTAAACAAATGTAATTGGATTTCTTTGCCTCGAGAATGTCATTTTATGACATTTGTTTATATTGAGTGACATTTTTGTTTAAAGTGCACCAATCATAAAACGATTTAAGATCTTCCTGTAATATAACAACATCATTCCAGGATTGAATTTTTCTAAACAGTTTTACATCGTCAGCAAACATAAGAACACTACAATTTTTGATTTGTTGTACTAAATCAACCAGAAACAAGCAAAACAAAACAGGGCCACAATGGGAGCCTTGTGGCACGCCTGATGGAACTGTTATTTCAATTGAAATATCACTTCCCAAGTTAACTGTCTGCGTACGGCTACTAACAAATTCTGTAATCCACTGAAGAAGGGGATCTAAAATACCCAAAGCTCTTAGTTTTTGTAAGAGGACCCATGGTTTACCCGATCAAATGCTTTGGAAAAGTCAGTATAGATTGAGTCAACCTGGCACCCCTCTTCAAAGCTGTTATATATATGATTGACATACAAAACCAGGTTGGTATCTGTTGAACTCCCTCTCATAAAGCCAAATTGTTCAGGATTAAAAATGCCTCTATAACTCCATGTCAGTTTCTTACTAACCAAACAATCAAGCAACTTGGGCAGCTCCGACTGATTACAGACAGCTCGATAGTTTGATATATCGTTCCTTGCACCCGATTTAAAAATCGGCTTTAAAAAACTTTTCTTCCAGAGACTGGGAAAGCTACCAGTACCAAGTGATCTGTTAAAAATAAACAAAATTGGTTTTGTAAGTACACATATACATTTTTTCAGAAAATAGGCTGGGATTCCATCCGGCCCTGCACATAATCTGTTTTTACAACTTGCAATAGTATCATAGACCTCAGTTGCTGTAAGTATTATAGTACTCAAACAAATAGAACTGTCAAAATTAAAAAAAGGTAAAGTATCTTTTTGTTCATCTGAGTAGACTGATGAGAAATATTCTGCGAACATATTGGCAGAGTCCTTCATATTTAAGCCAACCCTATCCTTATAAACCATTCTGGATGGTATATTATACCCATTTCTTTTGCTTTTAATATAAGACCAAAAATATTTTGGATTATCGGAAATGTTATTTTGTATCCCATCTAAATACTGTTTCTGACAGTCTGCTCTTAAAATTTCACACTGGTTTCTTAAAGCCACAAAACGGTCATAATCATCTTGCCTACCACTAATTTTAAATTGTTTGTGGACCTGTTTTTTACATACAATTAGGTTACGCAGCTCTACGAGAACCAAGAGGGAAAGGTAGAGGTTTTATATTTCGTTAGTGGAACAAAGTATTCTATCAGTGAGTAAATTATATCATAAAAAATGACCACCATACTATCAACTGTACCATTAAGAAACAGTACCTCCCAATTTATACTTGCTAAATAATTATTTATTGAAAAGTAGTCACCATTTTTGAAATCATAAAAGTATTCCTCGTAATTCATAACATCAAAATTTTCGTCACACACTAGTTCAAAACTGATAGCTGTATGATTTAAACTATTCTCAAAAATTTTATCTACTGCTGGAGTAACATGAATAGATTCCAAATTGGATAATACCAATAGATTCCAATATTACATTGGAGATTATCGGTCGTGTCATAAAAACTGTACTATAAACAATTTTCAATCGGAATATAATTAATATTTTCCTCAAATTATTAGTGATTATTAAGTGTTTTTATTGTTGCAGGGCCCCGATGGAAAGTTTGGTATTCCTCAAGCTGCTATTGACTCAGTCAACAAAAATAAAATCGGTCTGAAAGGTCCTCTGATGACCCCCGTAGGAAAAGGACACAGATCTTTAAATCTTGCTCTCAGAAAAGAATTCAATCTTTATGCCAACGTTAGGCCCTGCAGGAGTTTAGAGGGGTACGGCTATTTTATTGACCATAGAAAAATATGTATTCAATTATTATAGATCGATTTGTAATAAGGAAATTTTTATATTTTGACTTTAATTTTAGATATAAAACTTTGTATGACCATGTAGATGTTGTGACCATTCGTGAAAACACTGAAGGTGAATATTCTGGTATTGAACACGAAATTGTTGACGGAGTCGTACAGAGTATCAAATTGATAACAGAGGACGCCTCCAGAAGGGTAGCTGAATTCGCTTTCCAATATGCCAAAGAAAATAATAGAAAGAAAGTTACTGCAGTACACAAAGCTAACATTATGTAAGTCTTACGAGAATATTATTACACTTAATATTTTCAAATGCTTATTCATTATTAACAAATCTTCTGACATGCGCAGCAGATGATATATTAAGTGCTATACTCATCAGTATTTTATTAAATTTCCTGAAGTAACAAAACTGCTATTTATCGAGAGTACTTTGGAAAGTTTCGAACCTAGTTTTGAGGTTCGAATCGGTTTGTAAATGCCCCTTTGTCCGCTTCTTGTCGATCGACGATGATAAATATAATAAAAGGTTGAAGCTGTGGAGTAAAGTTGATTTTATTGACACCTTCTGGTAATTACACAATATGATGTTCGTTAGGTAACTACTTGTAATAAACTGTACTCAAATGAGCTCAAATCCCCAATTTATAATTTCACAAATAATTCATACCTCAGCACAGAGGTTATTGCTTTCTATCATACCATACCAACAAACTTTGAACTATTTGCTTACATTACATTTTAATCTAGGCCTTAATTGCGACACTTAGGAAGTTCAATTAGAAAATATATTTTATTCGACAATTTATTTAGTTGTAGGTAAATGAACTAATTATTAACATATTATACGATATGGTTTTACAATGACTCACTTATACACGGTGAAACTATAAAAGATTAAGAAGTTAAGAATAATGTGAGATTACAAATTAAGAGGTTAATTTGTGATTGAACAACTTCATTTTTGATAAAAATAAGACAGAAGAGCGTACCTTTTTTTATTTACAATATCTATAGTTATTGTATTAACGTGTCTCATTAAAAAAGCTTCAAGATTTAATAAACAACGGAAATGAATGTTACTTCTTTATCTTTTCTACATTACAGGCATAACCTTAGATACATCAATGTTTAAAATTATGTAGACATTACTTGTGTTCCAAATTTGAACTATGTATTTATCATATTACTTTTTTTATTTTTAGGCGTATGTCTGACGGTCTTTTCTTGAGATGCTGTAGAGAAATGGCGAAAAAACATCCCGAAGTTAAGTTTGAAGAGAAATATTTGGACACAGTATGTTTGAATATGGTGCAAGATCCCACTCAATATGATGTATTGGTAATGCCTAATCTATATGGTGATATCTTGTCTGATATGTGTGCAGGTCTCGTTGGAGGATTAGGTCTTACTCCTTCTGGTAACATCGGCCTTAACGGTGCTCTATTTGAGTCGGTAAGATTTAGATTGTTTTGTAAAAATAATGTAATCATATGTCAACTCATTTTTGTACGTGTACCATCCACAAACATAGGTATACTGCCCAGCCAACCAAAAGTGTCGTAACAATAGGATTTTGAGAAAACTCGAGAAAGTTTAGAAGGATGCTGTAATTTTGAAAATGAAGATATTTTAGTTATCAATTGTTTATTCTTTAATTTTTATTCTATAATTCTAATTTTTAATGCAAAAAAAATGAAAATATAAAATGATATTGTACATACGGTACTCTTCCTTAGTAATATGAATGGGTATATTTGCTGTATGTACTGCTTTACAGTTTTAATAGTTTGTTGAAAGAACACAGCATTTATTCTAAAAAATATAACCAATACTTTAACATAAGTGGAAGGAATGTCACAATAGGTTCAAGGTTCTTTTGGCTGAGATGTTTGTAGGCATGTCTTTCCAAAATTGTTTTCGATTTTCTGGCAGTACTTCGTTAAATGACTGATGGATATTTTTCTTCTTATCTTCTGGAAATCCACATGGTGCAATATGATGACTGGGCTGTTTAATCCCATTGATTTTTTTTGTTAAAAGTCCAGTTGAAACCTTTTTCTTTTCTTTGTGACGGTTTAATTGATTTTCTACGATGATATTGTCAATATGTTGGTCTGCATTGTCATTACAATATACATTCGTTTGTTTACTATTTTTATTTGCAGTTATCAAAAAATCAACACTAGCAGCTGGAACACCTAAATCTTCTTCCAAGTTTATATTATCATTGTTTGGTTGGACCATATTTGTAAATAGATTTTCAAATAGTACTTCAGGTACATCTATAACTTGTAGGTTAGTATGTGATTCTAAATATACAAATTTATCAGCATCAAATTCTACCAGTGGACGTGATATCAGTGCATTTTCGCTAGAGTCATAAACTAATATATTATGGTTGTGTGTTTCCTGTTGAGTTATATTGTCAGGTAATCTCACATTTCCAACATCATCTGACAACGTTATAGAGTAGCTAGATGGTTGAGGTGCTTCATTAGCTTCTAATAAATCACTGGAATGACATGTTGTAGGTAAAATTAGTTCTGATTTCTCATCTTGTACAACTGTTGTGTCAGTCTTGGTGCTTTTTAGAGCCAAGTTTATAATAAGTTCAGAACGAATTGAGACTGTATTAAACTTTGAAGCACTCATGTTCCAAAACAATAATTAACTAATTGTAATTTTTATACAACATAACCTCACAATTTACGGTGAACATAAATACAATGCAGTAAGTACATCAGCTGTTTAAATAACCACTAAGAACGCCTGCAGTAAGTACAGAGTACTAAGCCTAAATGCAGTAAGTACATTAGCTGTTTAAATAACCACTAAGCAAGACTGCAGTAAATACAGTGTACTAAGCATAAATGCAGTATGCACAAAGAAGTTAGTGCATTCTTGGATAGTCTATTGTATTTACAGCAGTCTTGCTTATTATTTTAAAATTTTCGATACATTTACTGCAAAAAAATGTATTATAACTCGATCACTGTTAGAGTATAATTTTGAGTAGCTCATTGAGTTCTGTATAGTTGAAAATATAGGAAATCATATAAAACTCAATATTCAATATTTTTGGACTTACGGCACTTTCCTTTAGTTGGGCAGTATATATCCACATTACGTTATCTTATAAACACTTTAAGTACAGTCGCTGCTTATAGTATTAGACTCTCTTAGCAAATTCTGGTTTTCTTTATATATAGTATATCATACATAGTATTAACCTTTTTGTATATTTATTGGACACAAACATTAAAATTGTCACATAATTTTACTACAATACCAATATTTTCTCAATCCACCCTTGGCTTTAAGAAGTGCAGCTATTCTTCTAAGCATGTTATTTATGCCTATTGCTGCTATTTCTTTTACATGGTCATTATGGTTCCAATGAAAAATGATTCTATCAACTGAACCTTGTTTGCTATTACTTGCTCGGCCAAGTTCCTTTTTAGGCACTCCCAGTCATTTTCGATGGGGTTCATGTCTGGTGAGTTCTTGGGCCATGATAATGGAGGGATTCCTTGTCCTATCAAAAAACTTTTAATGCTTTGAATTGTATGGCACGGTGCTCCATCCTGCATAAACTACCAAACAATTCGTACATTGGTAGATCCAATCTTATCTGCAAGACTATTTATAAACTGGTCCTGTCGCATGGAACTGACGTAACAGGACGTTTCTCTTTAAGTTTTTGACTCAATCTTCAAACTGACGATTGAGATACACATTTTCTTGTTATTTCTCTTTGAATGTATTCGGTATTTTCTAATAGAGCAGTAAGAGAATAGATTGGCTCAATAGAAAGATCTTTATATTTACCAATCTAAAAAAAATCCAATCGGAAATTAATCGACTTTTTTTATGATTAGAAATATTCAAAATTGACATTATTATAGAATAATATCAGCACCCATTACTGTAAATTTCACAACAGTTGAATACAAATCACTTATTTAAGTAAAAAACTTAAGTTGGAAAAAGTCCAGTTACAGCACACTCTTAGCGCATTTTATTGCCATCTGTCAAAATTTGACAATTCAATCAAAAATTTTCTCTATTTTTAACTTAATTATGTATCATTAGCATTATTATTCACTAATTGTTATGCAACCTATTTAGCAGCTCTGTGTCATTGTGAAGATACGTTTATGGAGCTTGAAATTAAAAAAAAAACTGAAATTCATAGGGTTAGTCTAATACTTTATGCAGGGGCTGTAGTTTTGTTTTTGTAATTTTTTGTTGCTTTCTTTAGGTGCATGGAACAGCTCCAGACATTGCTGGCCAAGACAAAGCCAACCCCACCGCCCTGCTCCTTTCAGCCGTCATGATGTTGAGGTATATGGGCCTTAATAACCACGCGTCCAAGATCGAAAATGCCTGCTTCGAGACCATCAAGGAAGCCAAATACCTAACAGGCGATTTGGGAGGCAAAGCCAAATGTTCAGAGTTCACAAACAGCATTTGCGAGAAAATAGCATAAGTTCCCAAAGGAAAAACGTCGCAGTAACCCTCGTTAAAGAAGATAGACGTTAGTGTGTTGATTTTAATAATATTTGTACATAATAAGCAAAACATTTTTTTGTAGTAGGCTAGCGAGCGAGGGTGTCTTTTTTGTAACATGCTCAGTATTTATCATCAAAATAAAGTTTCTCATTACGTTTAGGCCCTACCTAGTATTTCTTTATTACTGTGAAACTAGAAGTTACCCCATGGATATTTTTTATATTCAATAGGATGTATTTTTATTTATTTTTGCGTCCGTTGTAAACATATTTATATAATATTTATTTAAAACATTTCGTTGCTGAATTAAAGATTTACCTGTTCATTGAATAGTTTCTTTAACCTCCCGAACATTAGGAAAAGCAGTAGATAAAAAATTGCTTACTATAATTAACGACATATTAAAATCAATACTTCTACCACAGATCCCACAAGGACAATGTTGATTTGTCCCTGGAAGAGGCACACGAGAACAAATTCTCAATCTCAGACAAATTATAGAAAAATCCACAGAATTTAATCTAGAAACATATTTGTGTTTCGTCGACTACTCGAAAGCGTTCGACAATGTAAAGTGGCTTAAAATGTGGGGAATACTGAGGGAAATGGGTACCCCGAACATCTAATATACCTACTGAAACAACTATATCAACAACACAGCAAACGTAAGAGTCAAGAACACATATACTCAGATAATTTTAAACTAAAAGAGGTGTTCGTCAAGGATGTATTATTTCTCCCACGTTATTTAATATTTATAGCGAACACATCATGCGCATTGTATTCGACCGATAGCAAGGAGGCCGATAAATCAGCAATCTCCGCTATGCTGATGACACTTTAGTATTAGCATTATCAACATATGACCTTGAATAGATCATGAACAGACTAGATACTACTAGTCCTGAATATGGACTTAAAATTGTACTGAAGACCAAGATAATGATAATCGATCGAATTGGAAATAACCAACTGGAAATACGAAACGTAGCGGGGTTTGAAGTGGTAAGCCGTTTCAATTACTTAGGTTCTGTTATCACAAACAATGATGGATGCGAAGAAGAGATACGTCGACGCCTTAAAATGGCCAAATCAGCAACGGTCAAACTTATTAAAATCTGGAAAGATACGGATATAACCAGGAACACGAAACTGCGCCTAGTACGGACGCTTATCTTTCCTATCGCTACCGATGCGTTAGAAACTTGGACCATTAAAAAGTCCTATTCACGACGGCCTTTGAAATTTGGTTATATCGTAGACTTTACTTTTTCGAGTCTGGATCCGACTACAGTTTTTCTGCCCAATATCGGGCTACGTCTACAACCTTTGTATTTGCGAGCCATAAATCATCGAGGGTGCACTGTGATGGGCAAAGTCTGCATACCCCCAGGTGCTCCACGTTCTGCATTTCCCCACATTCACAGAGTGCCTCGCTGTTTGTCTTGATGCCCCATTTAATGAGGTTCTGTTTTACAGGGGCAACACCTGTGTGCATGCGGTTGAGTGTCCGCCAGGTTCTCCAGTCCAGGTTCATTCCATTAGGTCGTTCTGGATGTAGGGGGAACACTTCGGGTGGTTTGACGCTGACATTTCTCATAAACCTTTTCCTTGATTTAAGTCGGCTGATTCCTGGCGGTTCGTCAAACCCGTATGTGCCGTTCATCGAAAGTTTGCCTGAACTTCTCCACATATTGTGAGGCACATCTACGGTCGTCTGGTGATGCGAATCCAGCTACCCGGTACAGTAGGTGTAGAGGGGTAGGCTTTATACAACCGGTAATGATTCTACATGTTTCATTTAACGCCGTGGTGACTTGTTGGGCGTGTCTAGATCTACCTCAGACGGGACAAGCATATTCCCCTGTTGAGAAACATAAGGCCTCAGCTGTTAACTTCAAGACCTGGGGGTTTGCACCCCACTTGCTCCCTACAAGTTTCCGGAGAAGGTGGTGTCTCGTAGAGACCTTTTGTCTTGTGCTCTGACAGTGGAATTTATACGTTCGTGACCGGTCTAGTATCACTCCAAGATATTTGGGCCTATCAGTATGTTTCAAGCGTTGTCCCTCCCAAGAAACATTCAGTTTTACATGCGCCAGTTGGTTGTTGAGATGGAATGCACATACTTGGGTTTTAGTAGGGTTTGGCTTTAATGAGTTTTTTTTGTAGTAAGTTGACATCATGTTTAAAGCATCTGCCATTGCCGACTCTACTTGTGTGAGTATTTTCCCTTTTACGGCTATACCAAGGTCGTCAGCGTAAACAAAACTCTCAGTCTGAGGGTGCATTGGTTGGTCGTTGGTGTAGATGTTAAATAAGAACGGCGCCAGAACGCTTCCTTGAGGTAGGTCATTTTTTTGGGTTCTCCATCTACTCTTCTTTCCATATAGCACAACGTAGAGCGTCTATTACACAACAGTGATCTAATGATATTTACCAGGTCATAGTCAAGCACAGTGTTATAGATCTTAGTTAGCAATGTTCTGTGGTTTATCGTATCATAGGCCGCTGAGAGGTCTATCAAGGCTACTCCTACTATCTCTTTATGCTCAAATCCCTTCTCTATGTATTCTGTTAGGTTCAGCACTTGGCCTGTGCATGATTTACCTGGTCTAAAGCCTGCTTGTTGTGGGATTAGTTTTGCATCTAATGTTTCCTGGATGCGGTTCAAAATGAGGCGTTCATACAATTTATACAAATGGCATAGCAGAGATATCGAACGGTAGCTACTCGGTAGTTCAGGGTCTTTGCCAGGTTTCAGAAGGGCTATTACTTTTGATTTGCGCCACAGTTTTGGAATCTGGTAGGTAGAGTGACAGATGTTAAATAGATCGAGTACCCATTGTCTCGATTTTTGCTCGAGATGTTTTATCTGCTCTGTTAGGATTTCATCCACCCACGTGATTTTTCATTTTTCATACGGTCAATACCATTTTTGAGCTCTTCGATGGTAAATGGGTTTCGTAAGAGAGTTGTTTTCTGGTCTTGAGTTCTTATAATATTTGGCGTTTTGCAACGATTGTTTGTTTTGCCATTCAGAAGCAGTTGGTAGGCTATCTGATTTGGCGTTATTGCACATAGCTCTTTCATCTCTGTGGGTTCACCAAGAGCAAGAAAATAGGAAGGAATTTAAGAAGAATAGCAAAAGAGAAGACACAAAAAGGAAATGAGGTCAAAATGGGATTCCGGAAAATTACAATAGTCAATAAAATTTGTATCAGCTCGACGGTAAATCGATCATATTTTGATCCGAGTGTCTTATCGACAAAAATCAAGATGCGTTTTAAAGGTAAGGAGTGCAGCTTTCTTATGCAATTTTTATATATTGCCGCAAATTATCTCAGTTTTTATAAAGGTGTTAAATAAATAAACGTGGCTCGATATTTGCCATTTTTTACGATTCTCATGAGATCAATATAATGTATTCCTTTTATTGACCGACCACTATGGAGTTTCCAGAACTAGAACCTAGTCTTCATAATCTATAGCATGAAATTTTAGTTTTGAGTTTTGGCAACAAATGTGAGGCATTTGAAATATGCTTAAAAAAACGCTAAATTTAAACTTTCACATTACAAATGATTTAAAACGTTTAAAACTGCTTTCTGTTAAAAATCCACTAGGAAACTAAGTTCCTGTAGCTGGCTGTATACCATATATCACAAAAAATTTATCTCAAATCCTTTATAAAAGGTATATAATAAAATGCCCAAACGGGCTCTCACAAATATGTTACAAAACGTTTTCGGATTGTTAAATCCATCATCAGTGCAAACGAGGTATACATGCTATGAGCCACCAAATATATGGGTGAAAACCCTTTAATTGATATAAATTTACGGTTGTTTTACATTATATGTGGTAACAAATTATGATGTTTAAGTTACCGTTGGAATTGGTAACATGGCGACGTATGACCCTACATAGGTAAAATGGTCCTGAGACGAATTGTCTTCGAGAACCTGTTGATAACAACTGTTGATAACAACTGTTATCAACAGGTTATCAACAGCTTTCTGTTAATTATACTACTTCGTTTTTCAAAAGTACTTAACTTCTACTTTAACTACACCGAAAACCGTCTTCTTGGAGGCATTTCCCTTGACGTGCGATCGTTTGTAATGTAAAAGTTTAAATGCTGCGTTTTTAGTCATATTTCAAATTTTTCATATTTTTTGCCAAACATCAAAATCGAATTTTCATGTTATAGGTTTTGAAGACTGGTCTCAAACAATAGAAATTTTACTACGACTGGTCAATAAAAGTAATAAATTTTATTGATCTCACGAGAATCGCAAAAAATGGCAAAAATCGCGCAAAGTTTATTTAAACAGCTTTATAGAAACTGACTTCATTTGCGGCAAAATACAAATTGCATACATAAGCTACACTCTTCTTTTTTAAAACGCATTTTGATTTTTGTTTAAACGGTACTCAGATCAAAATATATCGATTTTTTACCGTCGAGTAGATACAGATTTTATTTAAAATCGATTTCGCGCGCCGAACTGACATTCAAAATCACCGGTTGCTTCAAGCTTTGTTTCTGAGAGAACCGTTAATTATACGCAAAGAGTGCTAATAAACATTTTTGTTCAAAATTATCCCAGCTACATTTTTTATTTAAAATATTTTTTTTACGTCGAGAAGCCCGGGAATTAAAGTGGTAAATATGGTGCTTATTGGATCTTTTTTGGAATCCCAAAATTGATATTCTTGGCAAAATTCAGCTTGTTGACGACTGGACTATTTATGATCTGAATTTAAAACTTTACTGTCCAGTATAAGTTATTTTAAAAGTTTTTGGAAATTATAATCGACAATATGCATTTGCTCTGCTAATACTTCCACAAAAGGTAACTTCAGATTTCTGGAACATTAAAAAGGATCAGTTAGATTCTAGTGACAGGTGTTCGAAATTAATTTAATTAAATGAGAAGCCTCCAAGAGACTTTACAAGGGCGGTTTTATTTTCAGAAGTTGCAAGATTATTAAAATCTATTCACAACTTAAAGCGTGAGAGGGAGGCATTATTTATTGCGTTTAACTTTTCAGCCGTGAAGATTAGAACCAGTTGGTTATACGTATAAAATGTACTTTGATGGATAAGGACAATAAAATTTATATGGTATTCAAATTGTGGGTAACAGAAACATACTAGGGATCAGCGGGTAAAAAAATTAAGGTGAAACACTAATCCTTATTATAGGTTAGAATACTTGAAAATAACATAACCCTATTATAACGCCGAATTTTTAACTTGGTATAATAGTCCTTGGTTTAGAGATAATTCATGATTTAAATTTGGAAAAGTTTTGATTTTTGCTTGATTTTACACACATATTAATGCATAATATCCATATAATAAAAGACGTAATAAATTAAAAAAAATACTATTAATTAAATACAAAGATAGGTACAAGTTATTATGTAGTGTGCGAATGTATAAAACAGTTCTTTTCCTTTGTGTGCTTTACATTTGGTGCACACATATTATTTTATATATATATATATATATATATATATATATATATTTATATATATATATATATATATATGCTAAGATCGTGACTGCAAAGTACGTTTCTCATTTTTACAAAGGCAGCTCCAGCTTGTTCTATTTGGGTTTTAATTTCTGCGGTTGGATCCCAGCTCTCATTGATATTACTGCCGAGATACACTAGTTTCTTTACTCTGTCCAGTGTGGCATCTCCGACTTTTATACCGTCATCCTGTATATTATAATTTTGTTTGCTAACTATAATATATTTATACGTTGAGCCGCCGAAAAGATGGAATGATCACCTGAATGGCACGCACTCTTAAATAATCCTCTCCCTATGTTATCACTTTTCCCACGTTTACACCGGTCAACAAAAAACGAACTAACACTCTTGCTATAATATATTTACACCATTTTTACAAGTTTATTAAACGTAACACACAATTAATAAAATCGTTAACAAACCTAACTCAGACAATAATTAATACAAATTAATGTACGTACGCGTGAAACTCTACAAACAAACAAAAATTCACCAGCTAGCGGAAGTAAAATACAAATTAATAATGACGGTGTAAACAGTCTCTCAAAAGATCGAGTTTTGACCGCTTGTCGAGGCTTGCATTCAGCAATCATGCGATCTTGGATTCCATGTTTTAAGCGGCCAGAGTATAGTTTTCGGCGGCATTAGCGGCGTTGAGTTTTAATCCACACTGATCACAAGTCTGTTTTATTTTGTTCATTAGATTTTGAAGTTCTTCTCCGCAGTTAGCAAGCACTAATTTATCGGCGGCATATCTATAATCCTCCGAATATAAATTAAAAAGTAAAGGCGACAATATACAACCTTGTCTCACTCCTCTTTTTATATTTATTTTATCCGACAGTTCTTGTTCAACCTTTATCCTTGCCACTTGATGCCAGTATTGTAATTATTCGTAGATCTTTATCGTCCAATCCAGCTGTTTCCAATATTTCTAGCATTTGGTTATGTCGGACTTTTCCAAAAGCCTTTTCAAAATCGATTGCACAAATGTACACAGTTTGATTTATATCTCTGCATCTCTGTACTAGCACCTAGATACTAAACAAGGCTTCTCTTGTACCCAAGCCACTCTTAAACCCAAATTGAGTATTGCTAATTCTGTCCTCTAACACCGTGTAAATTCTGCTGTGTATTAATCGCAGGAAGATCTTCAAAACGTGACTTATCAGACTTATTGTCCGATAATCACCGCATGTCTTTGGACGATGTTTCTTAGGTATTGTGACAAATGTCGACTTTAACCAATCCGTTGGTAATATCCCAGTGGCATAAATTCTGTTAAGGAGATTACACAGAGCTTTAATTCCATTTTCTCCCAAAAACTTTAGCATTTCAGCACTTACTTCATCGGGGCCAAGTGCTTTTCTATTTTTTACCGTTTGTATTGAACGTGTAACCTCACTTTCTGTTATAGATGGACCTGATATAGCAATCGGTGTATAGTGTTCTACTCTCTCATCTTCAAATAATTCAGAAATGTAGTTTTCCTATTCTTTTAACTTTTCATTGAAGTCTAATATTATGTGTCTGTTTCTGTCTTCTAAACTTTGGGATACTTCTTTCCGTTTGTTTCCAGCGACCTCTTTTAATTTCTTCTTTTAATTTTAGCTCTTTACTAAACCATTTAATGCAAATCCTGTGTTGTTGATATTTTTTCAGAGAAGGATTTTGCTCCCCTGAAAATTTGAAAATGCATAAGCTAATAAGATATACGTGTGTAATATTTTGGCCCACTCAATTTTTTCCCATGTATTGTGGCGTTTAACGTGTTAAAACTATTGAAAAATGTTAATCTTATAGTTACTAACTATCTCCATTTAACACGTTTTCCAACGATATAAAGGAATTATTTACTAATCATATAAATTTTGAACATCAGTGTATTATAAATCGAGAGAATAATTGAAATAATCACACATGGTAATAAAAATTAACTGGCATTTCACCCCTAGATGACCGAGTTGGCGATTCATCGCGGGGCAAGCAAAATCCCGCTGGGACAACGATCCATTTAAATTTCCTTACCAATCGTCCCGAAGGAATAATGTGGTGTATTATGTGATGAAAAATTAGATGATGCTGTCGAGATGCATTTTTCATATTACGAAAATGCGTTAGGGTGAACTGATAACTTAATCGGTTATTTCTTGTTTTGTTTTTATGTGATTTGAGTTCTTTAGGAATATATCTGTATACGAGACACTTAGGCTGTTTTGTGAAAATTTACACGTAGTCTAGTGACGTGCATATTGTTGTTAAAATGGTTAGACGGATAGCTTTGAGAGGAAGTTTAAACAAGGTTTTAGTCTTAGTGCAACAAAGTAGGTGCAGGCTGTCCACAAGGAGGAGTTCTGTTGCTTCTACTTTGGGCAACCTTGATAGATTATCTCAGAAATCTGTCCACACAAGGCTTTTACTGTCTAGGATATGCTGGCGAACAGAGATTTCATTTGTCAGAGAAACAAAATACCTTGGGGTATATTTTGATCATAGGCTTCATAGAAAACCACACAGAAACCTACTATATTCCTGGGCAGATGTGGAAAGATGTGTGGTAAGAATTCGGGACTTAAACCCAAAACGACTCTATGATAATGGCTCGGTGACGTGGTGGACAAAGACGCAGCAAGTGGGAGCAATAAGGCTGCTAGCTAATATACAGAGACTAGCATGCTTGGGTATTACGGAGACATAAAAACAACTCCTACAGCAGCGTTGGAAGTCCTGCTGAATCTACCATCACTTCATATCTTTATAAAGGGCGAAGTAAGATCAGTGATGCTCGGATTAATCCATAGTCAGCGACATACAAGCCAGATGCATGGTGCTGACAACAGAAAGCCAATCGAGGAAGAAGTTGCTGCTACCTGGTACACGGATGGTTCAAAAGCATCGAAGGGTCTGGGAGACTGCATAGTAGGGACAAATCAAGGAATACATTTCCCAGTAAGTATATCTAAGGATGTGACAGTTTTCCAGGTGCAAATAACGGCTATCCATTACTGCGTGAAAGAAATAAAAAGACAGGAAAGAACGTTCCATTCATTTGCCATCTTCACAGATAGTCAGGCAGTGCTTAACTGAGCAGAATCATGGGATGGTGTGTGTGCCCTAAATAAACTAGGAGACCTTAACAAGATTCCGGTCATAGAACAATGAAAAAGCAGATGAAATGGCCAAACAAGGTTCATCAATGCCATTTATTGGACCGGTACCCTTCTGCGGCGTTGCAAAGACAATAATAAGAATGGCTACAGGAAAGTGGGTTGCTCACAAATCTCTGGAATGACGTAGGAATTCACCAGGACAAAGACAGGCAAAACAGTTCATTACAGAACATTCGCCAAAATTTACGGCAGACCTAATAAGCAAAGATAAGAAAATAGTCAAAGCCATAGTAGGTCTTAACAGGGCACTGTAAGCTAAATAGGCACTGGAAGCTGACGGGATTATCAGATGATGACCTCTGCAGATTCTGTCACCTCGAAGAAGGAACAGTAGAGCATATTCTATGTCAGTGTGAGAGTCTGACAAATGTGCAGCTTTTTGCATTAGGAGAAGAAAATCCACCGTCAAATAGTTACATGGAAGGAATAACCTTGAAGCTATTATACTTTTTAAAAAGGGTCAGGCTAGAGAATGTTAGTGCAACAGGAAATCCTATAAATAATAAAGAAAAAATCAACTGTTAAAAGAAGATGGTGGATTAGACCATGGCTTGCCAGAAGATCTGCACTGGGTCAACCAACTCTTATTTTAAGTGAATTGCAAATAGAAAATCTCGAAGAATAGAGAGTATGCATGAGAATGACGCTAGAGCTATTTGAAAATTTTTGAAATAGTTAGTCCTAGTATACAAAAATCAAATACTATCATGGGTGATTCTATAACTGCTCGAGTAAAATTAAAATTTACAATTACATACTTGGTCTGTGGATGCAGCTTCAGGCTTGTCAGGGAATCAAATAAAGGTAAATATTAATTACTAATAATTTATTGCTAATATTTTTAAGTTATAATCAACATAAATAGATAACACATTCTAACATTAATTGATCTTCAATGCTACATTTATTATGTGAATGGTTTGGTGATCTATATTTTGGCTAGGATTTTGGACCGATTCCGGTGTTAGTTTGTACATGTTCCTGGATCAAATAATCTTCCTGAGTTAGTGGCCAAGGTGATTCAGTGTCGGCAGCACTTAAAACGCAATTTGTGACTGTTTCTGCTGTCGTAAATATTACTGCTCATGTTTGCACCTTACTTTATTTAATTTATAATTAATTAAGAGAGTTAAGAGAAACTTTATCTTTCCTTGAGCACTAATGGCATCTTCCTCAGACAATGATTTTAATTGTATTCCAACAGATTTTCTGAAAATTTCAAATTCAGTTTCTTCTTTCTTCTTCTTGTTTTATCCTTCTGCTTCCATATGTAAGTTTTTTAATATTAATTTAATATTTTTAACAACAGCATGTATTTCACGTATAGGAGATCTTTTGCTGCTCTTTTTAAATTTGGAAGAGTTGTTTCATCATGTTCCCTCCTCAGTTCCCTTTCGATTGGTTGGTAAACTGGCTTTATGTTGTTTTTCTTGTGATCTTGGGCCTACTGCATCTTTAGCAATATTCGATTGGTCGTTTTGCACACAATCAATTTTTGCAGGTTAATCATCTTTCGGACCTGTACGGAACTAAGCATTGTTTCTCATCACCCTCGAATGATGTTACATGGTCAGAGTGTTAATGGTCTAAATGAAGGAAGTATTGTAACTAAGCCTAAGAGGAAATAAACTGCACTACCAGAAGGCTATTTTCACCTACCAGAGCCAGCATATTGTGGACCTTTAGCTTTAAATAAAGCAAAATACGACGATATTCATAGGTCATGATGATACGTCATTTGAAAAAAATTTGCACTGTTAAGACCCAAGCATATTTTGACGCACTGCCACATGCTTAAAGCTGTTCATTGTATCCATTACAAACAATTTTCTACTGTAATTGTAACTTTGTGATATACTGTATGATATTACTTTTGAAAATACATCATTTCTCTGCAAGCATTACACCAGGAATACTCCAAAATATGAGGAGAAAATCTGTATGACAGATTTGGTTACTGTTTTAGCACAAGGAGGTGAAATATTTTAGCCCTTAATTCATTAATCTGCTTTCCATATTTTTATTATTTGTTAGGTACATTTTACGAAGTGTGTAGGTTCTTAATTAGGTAGTACTTTTTATGTTTGAGTTTGGAAAAATTTTATTGTTTTTTTTATTTAAAAGTACAAAGATTCTTATTACGACTTTTTTCTTCGTTCTTGTCTTAGACAGGCCATTCACGTTCCGACTTGTGGTCCCACTTAGTAGGACTACTAGTTGGATGTTCGTCTCCACTCACGTTCCGACTTTCTATCCAACTAGCGGTCCAACTTCAGTTCTAGGTTGTTTTCACGATGGTGTACATGGTGTACATTTTGTTACAACTATGATTTAATTTTCATTGTTTGTTGATAATTCTTCCGTAGCCAATCGGGAGTATCGGAATTTACCTGAATGGGAATGTCCGAAATAGATCTACAGAAAGGAAAATGATTTGCCCTAACAAAAAGGTAATTTTCGTGCAATTGAAAGTTTATTTTCTATTAAATATTCGCGAACTAGAGATCTTTGCGTAAAGTATTTCATAGAAATCTCATACGTAACAGGTGCCGAAGTTCAACTGACCGAGGAAATTTTCGATCCAACCTGTGATCTGACTTCCAACTTCACCATTCACGCTCCGACTTCGTCGCCAGTCGGAAGTCGGATCTTCAAGTCGTCCCACTAGATGTTCCGACTCGTACCACTAGTTTTCCAACTAATCCAACTAGCTCACTTACGGTCCGATTTCAGATCCAACTGCAGAAGTTGGACCACTAGTCGTATCACAAGTCGGAACATGAATGGCCTGCATTTTATTGTTCTAAGCTTTGTCCATTAGATTTTTTACAATTTTCAGTGTCAATAAAGCATATTACTTATTTATTTACTTATTAATTTGTATTGCTAAAGGCTAAAAAATAACCAAAAAATTAGTTTTAGAGCATTATAATAAATATACTCTAGATATGGAATTGCAATAAATCTTAATTCCTATGGTCAACAAAACAATGTCGTTATCTGCATAGGCCAGGAAATGAGGTTGAAAAAATAGCAAAACAACGCAATTTTTTCGTCCAGCATCGATTTGTTCAAAAATTTGAAAGAGGGTGAAAAATACGAAATTACAAAAAAATATTATTTAAACTGAAGTTTTTCTAAAATTAGGCCTTTTAAATAGGTCAAACTTCTTGGGTGTATCGACAATACATAATTAAAAAGAATTATAGAAGGGTGAAGATCAATTTTAATTAGGACGGTAGTTAGGGGTTGTTTTTTACTGATTCTTCGTTAAAAAAAAAGTAGGTACCGACCTTCTTTGATCATAAGTTGGTCAGTTTTTATGCTAGAAACTTTTTTCTTGCAATGTGTAATTGTATACTTAAAAAAAGATTCTGTAAGTTTTCCTCGAAAAATGCAAAGTTTTCCAGTACTTGGCTTTAAAATATTTCAAATTATCCATTTGACGAAAAAAGCTTACCTTTAATATGCCGTATCTCGGTTTGTACCTATTGATCGTATAAAAATTACCAACAAGGATTTTGTTTCTGTTTCTAAAAGAAACCTTTTTAATACCTACAGTTTTTTGATTGAATGCATATTTTTCTGAGTTAATTTTAAAAAAAACCCTCTAAAAAAGTTGATTTTTTCACTGAAAAACTTACAACTGCGAAATAACTCGAAAAATATTAGTTTTCCAAAGAAAACGTAAATTACATTTTTTTTAGAATTACTTTTTCCATCGAAAATGTAACGAAAAATTCCCACCCACTAGATGGGGTGGCAACCACTCCCAAGGTTTTAGCGTACAGCGGCAACAGCGGTTCTAATATAGAAAATAATCCTTGAATTATTACCTACCTTCCCTATGCTTCATTTCTTGGCCTAATACAGTACCTACACTTTCTGGCAAGTATGTCAAATAGTTTTAAAGTACTGGTTACAAATAGTTTTTAAATTTTTAAATAAAACACCCTGTAACTCAGTAAGGAGTCACATTTTATTTAAGTGATTTGTCCTAAAAAAGCTGGGCATTCACGTTCCGACTTGCGGTCCCACTTAGTAGGATTACTAGTTGGATATTCGTCTCCACTCA
The DNA here is from genome assembly GCA_918026665.1 of Diabrotica balteata. Lineage (NCBI taxonomy): Eukaryota > Metazoa > Arthropoda > Insecta > Coleoptera > Chrysomelidae > Diabrotica > Diabrotica balteata. Next base: position 176,504,421 of record OU898276.1, read on the forward strand.
CGCTCCGACTTACTATCCAACTGGCGGTCCAACTTCACTTCTAATTTGACGTTTGGACTTCGTTTATTCGTCCACTTGGGATAAATCCGTTATTCCGAAGTTGTAGTCGAAACGTCAAATAAATTTAATTTCTAACTAATATTCAGGCTTATTTCTAATTAAAATAACAAATTTTCATAAGATACCACAAGAAACTTCAGAATAACTTCAGAACAATATAAAGAAACAGTTACTTCTAATTTCAGTACAACTATGATTTAATTTTCCTCATTTGTTGATAATTCTTCTGTAGCCAATCCGGAGTGTTCGAAATTGTAACTGTGTGGGAGTGTCCGAAATAGATCTACAGAAAGGGTAATTTTCGTGCAATTTAAAGTTCATTTTCTATTAAATATTTGCGAACTAGAGATCTTTGCGTAAAGTAATTCGTAAAAATCTCATACGTAGCAGGTGCCGAAGGTCAACTAACTGAGAAAATTTTCGATCCGACCTAAGATTCGACTTCCAACTACACCATTCACGCTCCCACTTCGTCGCCAGTCGAAAGTCAGACCACCGAACAACCGAAAGTCAGACCGTTGTTCGGTGGTCAGACCTTCAAGTCGTCCCTCTAGTTGTTCCGACTCGTACAACTAGTTGTCCAACTAATCCAACCAGCCCACTCACGGTTAAATGGAAATTTTAAATATAATACAACTTACAATTAATACAAATAAATACAATTACAATACAATTAAAACAAGAAAATTAGAATATCTTGGAAATATTACACGTGGAGAGAAATACACCTTGCTCCAACTGATTATGCCGGGAAAGATCCAAGGAAAGAGAAGCATAGGGAGGCGTAGAATTTCATGGCTGCGCAACCTGAGAGAGTGGTACGGATGTACATCAAATAAACTTTTCAGAGCAGCCGTCTCAAAAGTCCGAATAGCTATGATGATTGCCGACCTCCGCCGCGGAGATGGCACTTAAAGAAGAGGACTCACGGTCCGATTTCAGATCCAACTGCAGAAGTTGGATCACTAGTCGGACTAAAAATCGGAACGTGAATGGCCTGTTTAATATTTTGAGCCCAGGAATCTACGGTGAAAATATTTCCAATTATTAATGAAACACCCTGTATATTTCAATGAGGTTTTATCTTGCACTTTGTTCATTGTTCCATGTTTGTTTATATATCTAATATCTATGAAAATAGTTGTTTGTAATGTATGTTAAATATTTCATATTAACTTTAATTAACATTTCATGTTTAAGTTGCTTTTATGTCATCAAATAAATCTGAAACACCTAACAATTTATATTTCTTGTTGTTTAAAATGTAAAATAAAATAAAAATTAAACAAAAAAGAAACTATGCCAAATTAGACGTTATGTCATATTTGCAAATGACTCATCTACTTCATTTAAATCTGATCTTTTTAAAATCCCAATTAATATAACATATTATGTGAGTTCAACCGCAAAAGCCACCTGAAGTGCAATGGCTTTATTTTACCCAGTCATTACTTGTCTGATTATACTCACTTCACACCATTGATGTGCAAGAACCATAAAAGCCGATAGATATAATTTGCTACCCCCATACAATATCATTTCTACTCATAGTGCTCATTGTAATCTTTGACACCCTCATGTCGTAAACCCATAATATCTTCTCGGCAGTTCACCTGTGAAACTCTCCACCCCCCACGTGTATCGACGCCCCTCCCCCTTTATTATTATCGCATTTGCCAACCCTCGAAAATTGCTAGAGGTGGGATTGCATTTCGGCCTTTCGCGTGGCTCCTGTCGCTGTTTCTTGTTACTATTCAGAATCATAATATGGAGTCGGAACATGGACTCTATAATAGAGAAACAATTGTAAGCCTTTGAAAAGTTATATTCCAAAGAATGAAAAAATCTCGCGAATAACGCAAATCGAATAAAAATATCGCTAGAGAAATTCTAAGCATTAGTAAAACTAGTGTGTCTAACAAGTGGTCTGTATGTCATATGACATATCTACGAGGAAAGAGATTTAATTTTCTGCTTCTCATATAGGCAGACAAAAGTTAAGATGGAAAAAACGCTGAAAATTAGAAAATTAGAACGCAAGAAACGGCGCCAGCTCGCCGTATATATATATATATATATATATATATATATTATATATATATATATATATATATATATATATATATATATATATATATATATATATATATATTAGGCAAGCTGGCACCGTTTCTTGCATTCTAATTTCCAACGTTCTTTGTCGAAGCAATCTCATATTGTCATTGCATCTTCGACATCTTCTCTCCATGACCGTCTTGATCTACTTCGTTTTCTTCTGGTAGGCGGAGTCCATTTTTCTATCTTTTTTAGCTATCTATTTTTAGTCATTCTCTGCAGGTGCTCATACCAGTTTAGTCTTTAAGGTTCGATAGTATCTATTAGGTCTAGGTCAATTTTCATTTCTCTCCTAATGTCTATGTTCCTCACGTGAGCACAATATCTCAAAAATGTATGCTGGACTCTTTCTATGGTATCAATATTGTTCTGAAAATGGGGTGACCAAATAACTAAACAGTATTCCAAAATAGTTTAAATTAAGTAACAATACAGTAATCTTGTTGAATCAATAAAAAAATAATTGCAATTCCTAGTAACAAAACCAAGAAGTTTAGATGCCTTTATTGAAATAGAATGTATGTGGTCACAGAAAGTAAACTTCTCATCAAAAATTACACCCAACCCCCGAATATAAGAAACATAATTCAGTGGCTGATTGCTTGTTTCAATTCTATGGACTTTACGAGAAAAACTTAATTTTTAATAAAATAAAACAACAGTTTTTAACATGTAAGTGGAGTTTTGTAGTCTGTCTAAGTCATGTTGCAACAATGCTTAATTTTTTAAAGCTATCTATCTTCTTCTTATTGCCTCGTCTCGTTTGGAAGGTTGGCGATCCAAATGACAATTATAGCTTTGGAAACTGCTGCATGGAAGATTTCTGTGGATGTGCAGTCAAACCATCTTCTCAGGTCTTTAAGCAACGAGTTCTGGCATCTTTTAACTGATCTTTTGCCTTGCACTTTACCTTCCAATATGATTTGGAGTAATTCATATCTTTCATCTCAACACATGATCCGCTATCTATAACTTTTCAAAATTTCAAGTCAACCGCTAACTTTAGACATTTGCTATTTCGAAAATAGGAAGTGATATCGTTAGCGAAGATAATAAAAAGAAGTGGACAACTGTGGCCTCCTTGAGGAACTCCAGCTGTTACTGAGATACTGTCAGATAGATGTCAACCTATCTTGACTCTTTGACAGGATACTTCTATCTGATGCAGAGATTTTAATCCATCCAACAAACTTGATATGAAAGCCTTTATTAATTAATTTGCCCAAAAGTATTAGGTAATCTACACTATCAAATGCTTTAGAAAAATCTGTGTATATTACATCTATCTGTTTACGGTCTTCCATTTGAGATAATATATCAGATTGATAGCAAACCAAGTCTGTTGCAGTTGATTTTTGCTATAAAAACCATGTTGTGATTGAGATATTAAGCCTTTACATAACCAAGAAGGTTACTTTATTATAAGACAGTCGAAGAGCTTAGTGAATGAAGATTGTATACAAATGCTACGATAATTTTCAATATCTTTCGGATCATTTTTAAATGTAGAAACAACATAACTTTCTTTTCATGAAGAAGAAAACATAGAGGTTTCCAGAGATCTATTAAACAATATAATACACGACATACAAGGGTAAAGACACACTTTTTTATTAAAAAATTAACCACTCCATCTGGGCCAGCAGTAAGCTTATTGAGCAGCTCATTTATGCCATTAAAAATATCGGTCATCTTAGAAAGACAAATATTTGTACTAAAGTTGCTATTTAATGGATGGATAGGTACGTAAAAGTTATTGTTATTTGGTGAATACACAGTTTGGAAGAAGTTCATAAATAAATTAGAAATGTCTTGACTATTTGTTGCAGCTTGGAAAAATGAAATAAGGAGTTAAATATCACTTGAGAAAAGTTGAAGTTCTATATTTCTTCAATGGCACAAAGTAAACAATTGTAAACAATAAAAAGAACTTTATAGAATAATTTCGTAGCAACATTAATATCAATAACCATATATATCTGCCAGTCTATGGAAGCAAGAAAGTTGTTAAGCGCTATGGAATCGCTATTCCGAATATCATAAAACAACTCATCATAAACCAACTTATTACTATTTATTTTTTTCACATCGAGGTTTATGCAACATTCACAATTTATATGATAAATATTAGAATCTACAAGGGGATCACTTGCTTTTAAGATGTTGAGCTTCTAACATTAGAAAAAACTAAATCCGCAAAAAAACTAAATCGGCAAATAAATTGCGATTATCAGAATTTTAAAAAACCAAAGGCTTAAGCAATATTCACAGCTGGATCACCTGCAGAGCAATGCACTATAACACCAAACTCATCATTCGCCCATGATGCATTGGGAAGATTGTAATCACCAAAAACATAGATATCCTTTGCTGAGTATAGCAGAACAACATTTTCCACAGTTTGGTAATATCAGTTGTATACTTCGCGATTTTGGAGGTATGTAGACACCACCGACCACAAACCTGACTTCATTAGGTCGACAGAAGATATATATTTGTTCAACCAGATCTTCATGAATACTAGTGGTTTGCGATTTTAGCTTGTTGTTACCAAATACTAGTACACCACCACCAATCAACTTTTCACTGGTTCTCTGGGATCTATCACATCTGTAGATACTACAACCATCATTTACTTAAGTTACTCTCCACTAAAATAATTATATTGTAAGATCAGCAGGAAATACTACTTTTCACGATTTCGGAAATTTTTGTACAAGCTTCACTAACTGTAGGAACACCATTGAGGTATTTAATGCATATATTTTTATTGCCAACAGATTTTCTTTTATCTAGCTTCTTTTTAGCTACCTTGTAAGCTCCATTTTAGTTTTATCCTAAGAGATTCTATAAACAGTATTTATAAGTTTATTTCTAGACTTAAGAGTCAATTTTACCGTGTTAGCATTACATATATGTTTGAATGGTCTAGTATGATTGTAACTGTACTCTGCCAACTCGGATAACATGTGATATAGTGGATTTCTCCTGTTGTAAGCTAAGTAAACGAAAGATCTCACACAAGTGAGATTATGATCAGTTATTACATTAAAGTTATATTCAGGAATTTTATAATGAGCTCTATCTATATGTTGTTAAACTTTATAAAAAACTGAATTGGCTGTTGTCTTTGAATTGCTCTTTTGCATTACTGTAATATTTTCTTTGAGACTGGCGATTTCTTCTTCCAGCTTGGCAAATCTTCTTATAAACATGGAAACACTCTTAAATGTATCACGATAGGTAGCATAAAAGTACATGGGTAGATGTTTTTGCAAAATAATTGCCTTATCTAGGATGTGGTCAAGTCAGAGCATTGTTCTGCAATATTTAGCCTTAAACGGCAAATGTGACATACTATTATTTGCTTTTAATCAGTACCGAGATCTTGGGAAAAAGCGCTACAATTATTTGTCATTATAACCTCAAAATTTTATCTTAAAATATTTCAGCAATCCTCGGCTTCTTGCGGTCTGTTATGTATGAAGTATAAAAAGCAATAACTTAATTAACTAGTACATACAATATTATTTTTAATATGCCTTCCAAATTGAAAAAGTTTTTAGAAAAAAATAAAGCAGCAAAATCTTACTTGTTTTGATAACCTAACCTTGATGACTGAACGACATAAAATATGAGTCGAAAAGACAATAGCACCAGATAGTAAAAGACAAATTAAGATGGAAACGCCAAGGGCAGGTTTACGTCCAGTGGACAGTCAAGTGATGATGAAAGAAGGAGATATCCTAATATTTGAAAAAGTCACAGTGTGGCGAACAAATTATGTACAAATAAATTCTCTGAAAAATATCAAAAAAATAATTTGATTTTCCTTTTTGCCATATTTTTTGTTTATTTTGATTGACTTCTTTTCATACATTTCTAAACTTTCTATTTGTGGGTGACTATTCAAACAATTTATTAAGAACTATCGTTTATATAAAAATACCGTTTTAATGTTATATTCTACTTGATTTTTCTAAATGTTAAAATCTCTACATTTTTTACGACTGTTTTTTCTTATCTACTTCAACGAATGCCAAATGTTTACCCTTATTTTGGACCTTTTAAAAGCACCGTTAACGTTATGATTTCGTTTGCATGAAACGTGAGCAACCTCAGAATTAATCGTCTGGAACTAATATAGGAATAAAAGTCGAGGGAGATGATGACCCTGCACGTAAGAAGTATCATTTTGACATATCCTACCGAAAACAGTGATAGTACAGATATTAGACATTTATGTAAACGTGTTTTTTATTTATTTCCTTGTTGAAGATATTACTTTAGGGGAATAACGGTTCCAAAGTCGCGTTCCAACTCCACTCTCCACCCCCAACAGGACGGTCGGTTGTCATCGAGGGAGGAACACGTGGTTTTGGTGGTTTGAAAGCATCGCGCCAGTCGTGGTGACTTGATCCGCGTAGACACGCTCCTTTTTAGCGGAAATACAAATCCCAAAAGTACTAATTGGGTAGTTTCAGTGGCGAGACCCCGAGTTCCAGGTCGCGAACTTAGCAGCAGATAAAGTGACTTTTTAGAAGGTAAGAGTTTCGTTAATATTTAAATTAGTTACTTGATGTTTATATATATATATATATATATATATATATATATATATATATATATATATATATTTATATATATTTATATATACCTATATGTAGGTATGTATTATTATGATTTTGAAATATATTTGAAAATTAAATTAAATAAAAGTCCTACTTTAATAGATTTTAATAGAATTAAAATAAACAAAAAAAATATTATGCTTCTTTAAGTTCCGTTCCTATCGGAAATTGGAAATCATTCTGGCAATTGCCCGAGATTGCATGACCACGAGATTTTACGTCTTCCTACGCTTCTTCTGCCTTTGATTTTGCCCTGATATTCTTTAATTGTTCGTATTTTTCGCCTCTCATGATGTGCCCTAAGCATTCCAACTTCCTGATTTTTATGGAATTTAAAACTTAGCATTGTCTTCCTAGTTATTCGAGAACTTGTTCGTTTGTTTTGCGATCTATCCATGTTACTTTCAGAATACGCCAGTAACACCACACTTGAATGCTTCCAGGTTTTTAACACTTTCGAAACTGTTTTTTTATCGGCTTTTAAAAACATATTTTTGTGTTTTTTTTATTTTTATATACACAAATATACACTGCTTTATCAAAAAACGGTAATGGGAATATTAGAGTGTTGGTGGGGATGGTGGTACATATACGTACCATTAGACTTGTGTAATGGTACGTATGTGTAGCAACTGTCCTACATAAAAATATTATTAACATATTTGTATTACTTAATTACTCTAAATTTCTCAAAAATTTCTTCTTCTTTAAGTTCCATCTTCTATCGAAGGTTGGAAATCATCATGGCTATGCGGACTCTGTTGACTGCCGCTCTAAAAAGTTCTGCACTACTGCATTCAAACCATTCCCTTAAGTTCTTAAGCCAGGATATTCTTCGTCTTCCCACATTTCGCTTTCCTCGGATTTTGCCCTGCATAATAAATTGTAATAATGCGTATTTTTGCCCTCTCATCACATGTCCCAAGTACTCAAGTTTTCGTCTTTTAATAGTTAATATTATTTCCGCTTCATTTCCTATCCTTCTAGTTACTTCCATGTTTGACATTCTTTGAATCCATGATATTCGTAGGATTCTTCTGTAACACCAAAATTCAAAGGCGGCCAACTTATTCAGATGAACTTGTTTTAGTGTCCAAGCTTCCAGACCATAAAGAAGAGTAGAGAACACGTAACATCGAAGCATTCTCAGGCGTAGTTCTAACCTTATATCCCGACAACAAAGAAACTTTTTAAGTTTAATAAATGATGTACGTGCTATTTCAATACGTGTCTTAATTTCTTTGGTTTGGTCTACATCTGATGTTATCCATATTCCTAAGTATTTATAGTTATTAACACTCTCAATTGCAGTATCTTCAATAGTCAATTGGATATTTGCATGTGCAGATTTAGTCATGATCATGCATTTAGTTTTCTTTAAATTTATCTTCAGTCCGTACTCATGACAGCGTTCATTAAGGCGTTGCATTACGTTCTGTAAATCATTGTTGTTATCCGTAATTATTACTGTATCGTCTGCAAAACGTAAGTTATTCAAAATTTCTCCATTGATAGATATACCTTCTATTGAGTCTGAGAGCGCTTCTTCAAATACCGCTTCACTGTAGACATTGAAAAGTAGTGGGGACAGCACGCAACCCTGGCGGACTCCTCTCAGTATTTTGATATTTTCGGTGTACTGGCTGTCAACTCTTACCTTGGCAGTTTGATTCCAATATAAATTTGATACAATTTTCAGATCACGACTGTCAATATTTTTGCTTTTTAATATATCTACAAGCTTTTTATGTTGAACTTTATCAAATGCCTTTTCAAAGTCTACAAAACATAAGTACATATCCTGATTCATGTCCATGCATCTCTGAGCCAGCACATTCAAGCCGAACAAAGCATCTCTTGTACTCATACCATTTCTAAAGCCAAATTGTGTCACTAATCTCATATTCAAGAGTTTTAACAATTCTGCTGTGAATTATTTTCAAAAATGTTTTAAGTGTGTGACTCATTAAAGCTATTGTTATGTGGTCTGAGCAAGTTGTTGAACTTGGTTTTTTGGGAATTACTACAAAGGTTGATTGCAGCCATTGTCTGGGGATTGTGGCAGTCTGATATATTAGATTAAAGAGTTCAACCATTACATCAATAACATGTTCATCGATGCGTTTTAATAATTCGATGGGCACCTCATCTGGTCCAGTAGCTTTACCCTCTTTTGTGTTTTTGATGGCATAGATGACTTCTTCTCTTAATATTGGTCATCCAGTATCCTCGGTGATTTCTAATGACAGTTCTTCTCTTTCATCATTAAATAGTTGTTGAATGTAATTGGTCCAGTGACATAATCTCTCCTTCATATCAGTAATAATATCCCCTTTATCATTTTTAAGGATATTCGTTTTTGTACGCTTTCTAGAACCTGTCATTTCTTTGATTTTTTTGTGTAAATTAAAGCTATCGTACTTTTTATCCAGATATTCTATTTCCTTGCATCTATCGGAGAGCCACCTCTCTTTTGCCTCTCGAATTTTCTTTCTGACGTTACACTGAATTTCTTTGTATTTACTCAGGTCTTTTGCTTTATGTTTTCTTCGTTCTTCCATGAGTTCAAGAATTTCTACTGTCATCCAAGGTTTTGTTTTTTCTTTAAGTGGTTTGAGGGTTTCTCAAAAAATACAAAATATTATTTACGGTGATATACTGCGAAACATATTTTATATTAAGGAATGTCGAACTCTTCGCAAACGGTATTTGTACGTGTTTGCATTTTATTATCAGTGCACCTTTTACATCGTCTTCTTATCGTTTCCTTCAACTGGAAGATGTAATAATGCACTCTCCAAACGATTTCTTTTCATAGATACTTTTCCCTTCTTTCCTTCAGCAATAATTTCTTCTTCCAGAGGTACCAAAAATTGTATCAGAGGAATTTTTTTTATATTTTTTTTTATTATAAATAATTCATGAGTTTACAACTTCATAAGTCGACATCTTAAGTAAGCGATATAATACTTTTTCAAACATTTGTTTGCTTTACGATCTAACTTGTATAATACTACCATTTGGTCCGCTAGAACAACCCCATCCATAATTTTCCTATAGCACTCTATTATTTCTGGACAGAACACATTTACTTTTAAGCCATCTCTCATAGTTTTATTTATAGATGAACTATTGTCATTGTGACAATTACTCAGCATCAGGACTTCCTTGGTGTCCTACATTTCACAAACATTAGTACATTTTCATTACACTGAAATAAGCTTTGAATTTTGTCATGGACTCGTCTGTACCTTGAAAAATGCTGTCTTGTCGGTATTTTTCAAAGGTGCCTTTCAACCATTGTACAATGTCATCAATGTAATAAGTCTTTTGAAGCTTCTGTTGATTTCCTTGGTGATGCAAAATACATTTTTGAAGATACAACTTTGAATCTGTCACGGGATTTTGCATTTTGAATAGAAAAGCTTCCAAGTGAAGGATGTACTGAACAATAATTACTGATTTTTGGTACACGGTTCTAGCACATAACTAGCATTCAACCAAGAACTATTTGAATTTCGCCTAAGTCAGTTTCTTTCAGATGAGCGTTTCTTTTTGAATACTTACATATTTCAATCCTCTCATTAGCACATTGAGCAATATACATATACAATGAACGTGGAAACAACTTTTTGAAATATTGGTATGGCGTCAAGTTAGATTGTATGTCAGTATCCAATGTACTACTACGTTGACTTGAAATTTGTTTTTTCGAAACAATATCTTTCTTTAGTGTGACCATAATACAAAAAAACTACTATGTGTAGCAGTTATATCTAAATATTCTTGTGTATCTCGACCTTCTAACTGGCTGTCTGATTCTGATTCTTCATTAGAAGTGTAGAGAAGTTTCCAGAAGTTCTAACGATATTTTTGTTTTGGAGGATGGTAAAATGGTTGAGATTTTTCTGTCGGTATTAAATATCGTTTATATTTGGTGTTTTCTTAGCACTCTCCCTATTTTCTCTGTTTTACCCTTTACATATGGTAAAATGGCTTTCGCAATCGGTTTTTCCTCGTCTGTTAATTCTTTTTTGAGCATTATGAGGATTTTCAATGGTATATGTAGAAAAGCCGTTTTTTCTTATCGCCGTTTTCACATTGTGCATTTCTTTATTTTTATGTTCTTCATCTGTCAGTCTTTCGGGTCGTGTCATCAGAGTTTTAATAACTGTATGTAATTGTGTAGTATTGTGATGTGAATCGAGATGTAGGTATCTGTCGGTATGTGTAGGGTTTCGGTATACTGTGTGTCAGTTCCATAGTAAACTCGCAAAGAATGGAAGAGTTTAAAGGAGGCCTATGTCCAGCAGTGGACGTGATAAATGAAGGCTGGATGATGATGATATTAAACTGGATTTTATGGTATATATTATTGATGTGTTCTAAAAATACATTTAGTTTTTCTTCTCCATGTGTCCAGATTATAAAAGTATCATCCACATACCTAAGCCAAAGTTTTCGTTTGTGTTCGGCTGTTTCTATTGCTCGCTGTTTTATTTCTTGCATAAACAGGTTTGCTATTACCAGTGACAGTGGTTAACTCATCGGTGGTTCTTCAACTTGTTTATATCTATCATCTTTCCTCCTTATAGATGAAATATATGTTATTTAAGCAATCTTCTTCTTCTTCACTGGTTTTACAACTCGGGTAAGTCTTCGCTGCATCCACTATCGCCCTCCATACTTTACGATCTTGTGCTTCTATTTCCCATTGTTGTACACCAATTCTAGATAAATCGGCTTCAACATCATCCTTTTATCTTTTTATCGGTTGGTATACTGATCTTCTACCATCTAGTCTTTCAAAAAACACTGTCTTTAATACTCTGTCATCCTCTGATCGTACCACGTGACCTGCCCATCTTATTCGGTTTGCCTTGATATGTCTATGTTTTCAGTTCCATACAGAGTCACCAATTCAGCATTGCGACGTCTTCTTCAATCCCCTGTGAATTCATCTCTTTGAGGGCCAAATATTATTCTAAGAACCTTACTTTCAAATACTAGAAGCTTATTGATTTCCCGCTGGTTGAGAGTCCATGTTTCACTGCCATATGTACTAATTGGGCGAATAATTGACTTGTACGGTGTTAATTTAGATTTTCTTTTTAGCAGCTTCGTATAATGCTCTATTTCCCGCAGCTATCCTTGCTGAGACCTCTTTTTATATGTGGTTGTCAGCTGCCTATGTTCGGCCTAACTCTTGATCTTGGATTTTTGGTTATTACCATGCATTTCATCTTTTCTTTATTTTTTCGGAGACCCAGACTACCTGTTTCCTCCTCGAGCTGTGAAAACACCTCTCTCACGTCTTTTGTAGAATGTGTGACTGCATCTATATCATCAGCAAAGGCCATCAACAGTTTTAGACCCTTGATAAGCAAATCCTCCTGTCAGCTCAGACGATATTTTACTGATTGCATATTCTAAAGCAAAATTGAACAGCAATGGTGACAAGGGGTTTCCCTTCCCAAGTCCTAAATTTATACCAAATGGCATCCACGTTTTGCTTTCTATCTTTACTTGCACATATGAGTCTGTCACGCACATTAGTTTTAATTCAACAAATTTTCTTGGTATTCCAATTTCTAACATTGCTATCCACAATTTGTTTTTTTTTATGGAATCATATGCTTGCTGGAAATCTATGAAAATTTCCTTAACCTTCCAGCACGAAAGCCGCATTGGTAGTCGCCTAGAATATCTTCCGAATATGGTGTTGAGTCTCTTTAGCAATATCGATAGCACTTTATATGATATGCTATATGTAAGCAGTGCTTTGTTAGATTAAAAGTATCCTGTGGTATTGGATACTTCTGCTTATAATTTCTAATGATTCCTCTATGGGAACATTCGTAAAAATTGAAACCACATCAAAGCTGACTAACAAATGTCCTGGCTTAAGAATCACATCTTTTATACGTTCGATGAATTGGCTTGCATTCTCGACGTAAGAATCCGCTTCTTCTGCATATGGTTGTAGCTGTTCAGTCAGAAATTTTGCCAGTGGTTGTAGAGAAGATCCGATAGAACTAATTATTGGTCGCAATGGTAATCCTGCCTTATGTACCTTGGGTAGGCTGTAAAGTTTTGAACATCTTGATGACATCTTTCTGGGTATAAGATGTAACTGCTGTTCTTTCTTGATGTCTGAGGCAACAATTTGTTTGTTATTTCTACTTGTATATTGTAAATAGAGGAGTGAATCATATGCACATATGCTTTTTTATATGTGGTAAAAGTGATAAGGACTGATTATTATGGACTTCTATGGATAAAATAAAAAATTTAAGATAATAGTTTTAAGGAATGTATAAAAATAACATTAATTTCTTAGTAAATATCTTGAAAAAAAAAAACAGTTTAGCTGTTCTCAGCGGTCTTGATAAAAAAATTTTTATTAAAAGCGAAAAATGTAAACGATCTCTTTTGTGTCTGGTACCTATCGGTTTCAAAAGTCTAACAAATTTTGTAGAATAGGCATGGCGATCTGATTTTGAAGGCAGGGATTTTGAAGTGAGTGAGATGATTGGTAAAAAAAAAGAATAGTGGAAGGAGATTTTTAATTTGATTGAGATTTGAAAGACGAAAAAGGGGTTATCTGTTGCTGACCGTGGGGGAAAACATCCAATCCTGACAAGTAAACTAGTTCCGGCACTTTTAAATATTGCAAAAGTAATTTTGTAAATAAGACAAGAGGTTAAAAGGTCTTAGCTGTTAGTTAAGCTGTTAGCTGTTAGTTAACTGTCCCTTAGTTTTGGACTAGGAATGCTAATAATTTATTCAATTATTTAAATATAATATAATTTGTTTAAAATTATATAACAAATACATAACAAAATTACTTTATTCTTATATATATATTTATTCTTATATATTTATTCGAGTTTGGTTCACTAAGTCCTTCAATCTTCCCCACAGATAAAAGTCCAGATATGTTAAGTCTGGAGATCTAGCTGGCCATGAAAATATACTTCTCCTTCCAATCCATTTATTTGGATAACTTGTAAACAAATAATCTCGAACTCGTCTGGAAAAGTGCGTAGGACACCCGTCATGTTGTAATATCATATCTCTTCTTGTTTGTAAGGAAATGTCTTCCAATAAAACAGGCAACTGATTTTTCAGTAACTTGGATTTTCTGTCATGTTTCGCCATTTAAAGTTCTATCAAAGAAATGGACCTACGATCTTTTATTCAACTATAGCACACCAAACATTGAGACTTCATCTACCTTGAACCTGCACCTTATGTATCCAGTGCGGATTTTCTTCAGTCCAATAATGAATATTGTGCAGATTAACACCACCCGCACTATTAAACGTTTCCTCGTCTGTCCACAAAATCTTTGACATGATATGCGGTTGTTCTTCTAGCAGACCTAACATCCAATTGCAGTAATCCAGCTTTGCATCAAAATCTCTCTCATTAAAAGCTTGGTAAAAAACTACATGATAAAGATGCAGTCTAAAAAACAGAACAACAAATATTGGTAATAAAGAAACCGCCATATTTACTAAAACTCAACAAATCTTGAAGAATCCACAATTGTTTCACAAGGTAAATCGTGCATAAGTATTTTTAAGAAACCAAGTGTTTTTATCAGAATATTAAAATAATAATTAAATCTGAAGTTTAAAGGGAATCCCAAAAAACTTGAAAGTACCTACTGACTTATTTTTTAGTTTAATTTATAATACTGGGTGAGTCAATACTATACTTACTTAAGTTTATGTGTTTTTATTCATATCTCGAGTTCGACAAAAGCTATTAACATGCGGTTTGCCCCATTTTATTACGAATTTAATCCAGTTTCATTAAAATTTACAATAAATAGGTTTTTACTTTGAACATTTTGAAGAAAAACAAATTTTCATTTTTTTTATTCGAAAGTACTCTCTACCTATGACAATTAAAACTAAATGCAATTATTTTATAGTAGATTTAAATTAATTTATCCACACTCTTTCTAATCACACTAATTTAGTTAAAATCGGTTAATTCAAACCAAAAATATAGGTATTTATCCACAAATACTTTCCCACTCTCCTCTACCCTTTATTTGAAAAAAATAAAAAGAAGTACTTGAACAAATTTGTGCAGAATTTAGTCCTCTTTCTAGTTTACTTATTTAACACTTGGTATAATTGGGCATATTTCCCAAAAAACTGGTTTTCAAAGTTTTCTTTACAGGTTAACCCCCTACCGGTTAACCCAGAAACTTGAAAGTTATTTTCAGCGATTTCTCTTGCCACTTTTACTAAGGAATTTTTTCTCCTAAAGTTTTAACACGAATAGTTTCTGATATATAGCCAATATATAGATAATAGATCCGCTTATTGGACCACCCGGTACAGTAGTATAAAACTTCATATTGTGAACATAGGAATTATGAGAGGAATCTAAATATGAGAAAATAAGCCAAAATTTTATTTTAAAATAAGTTGATTTGACGTTTTGATTTCCACTTCGCAAATCGCTTTCTTGTTTCATATATATTTGTTTATATTCTGTGTCTGTGAACATTAATTTCATAATCTTGTTTACGCTTAAATATACACTTATCCTTATTTTTATTCCTTACAATTTAATGTTCGGTTCGTCTACTTCGGTTTTGTTCCAGCATATTTTATTTTTGTCCCTTTTCCAAACTGTTTTATTCTACTAACTATCATATTATTTATTTTCGTCGTTTTAGTTACATGTAAATGAATTCTCTAAGATTCCATAATGTATTATTTAATTTTCCTTATCGATGTATATTTGAACGCTGCTGTATGAAGGTTTTTTTAATTATCTTCTTTATGTAAGCCCTTCTGGCCTTTAGTGGGGTCAGGTGTCATATTGCGAGGGAGCATTTGCGAGCTCTCAGCTCATCTCGTCTAATATCTTTCCCCTCCGGCTTGTTGTTTCGGCAGTCAAATCAGTCTGGTTTTATGGTCGTGTCCTTTCTTTTTTATGAGTATGTTTGATTTAATTGTAGAATTACAAATAACTTTAGGACTGATCTGATCATGTTTGTGTAATTTTGACTTAGTGTAATCGTTTATGTGAAAGCATTTTCTTTGTATTTAAATACTTACACATAGATACACACCTTACACTCCCTTGTTTATTTTTATAGTTATAAATATTTTTGGAACGATATGGAACTATATTAAATATAATACCTTTTTGTATATATATATATATATATATATATATAGGCAAATTTATGGATTTTGAATTGTACTACAATGGATCAAATAGCTTACCTTAACTCAATCTTACTCAGGCACTGTTTTCGTGGTTTAATATCTTGCTGTTGTATTTGCAAATAAGAGGATCATAAGGAATAATAAAACACATGAATATTTAAAATAAATTTCATCAATATATTGTATTAATAAAAAAAATCAATAGAAAATGTCATATGCAAAATTCCTCAATATAACATCAGCAACAAAAATTTATATACCTGCTATAAAATCGATACAATTTTTTAAGTTTCTAAATTATGACATAATCAAAACATACAAATCACATATATCTAGCATGTTTGGCAAAGTGTAGGAACAAAACAAAGTTGTTTCTCTAATCACGCCAATAACTATTAGTCAAAAACAAACTTATCTCCCTGCAATTGTTCTTTTTGAGAAATGTAAGATCAAAGTTGAAATTGCAAATTAGATCGTCTTATTCTTGTGGATCTAGTCTCTCCTGGTTGAGTGACCTCTCTTCCTGGTTAGAACTTTGGACAAAGAAAGTATTTTTATCGGACAAAAATAAAAAAAACTCTGTCAATCTGGTTCTGCTTCCAATCGCTCCAAAATCTGGTAGCCTCTCAAAAAGTTTTTCCTAGCCTTACCTCAGATAACTAGTATTGAATAAAAACTTACAATTGTTTGGAAGCTTTCCTCTTTTGTACTGCTTAGCTGCAAAATCAGTTACTACACTACTTCAAAATATCTATCAAAAAATCCGCAGAAAATCAATATTTAATTTTAGTTAATAATTTTATCAAGAAACACAAACAACTTTTCTCTTTTAAATCTTGTAATCCGACTCCCCGTATTGTTTCTTTCTTCAAATCAAAAAACTTTATTTCCAAAGTGTATCTCTCCCACTCTTTCTTTCGGCAGAACCTCTATACACTCAACATATTAGCCAGCCTCGCTTGGCAAAAAAATTACTACGTCATACTGACTAATTTGGAATTACCCTATATCAACCATCGAAAACAACTTTCTATATTCTTCCTATTTTTCATCTAAACAATTTATGTAAATTACTTTTAATCTTTTCTAACTATTTTACATTTTTTACAAAGGCCTACAAATAATATTTAATTTTCGAAAAATCCCAACTGCTATTTACGTTCAGTGTCCAACTATTCTGTGAGATCATTTTTGGAATCATTTATTTTATCAACACGCACTTTCATCATTACAAATAACTTCTTATTTTAAACTTAATCCTAACCAAATACCTGCAATTTATTTTCTTACTTGTTTTCTAAACAGAAATAAAATATCCTAATAACTCAATATTTTAAATAATCCCGAGATAAATAAAATTAAAAATTAAATATTTTACATAATAATTTGAAAATTAGAATTATAGAAATATTTCCGCGATTAGTACAATTAAATTGAGCTAATATTAGTACTATTACAGGAATTAATATTAAACTCAACAGTTTTCCTGGTTGAACCGAGTCGATTATCATTGCGCCGAGCTTTCGACATCCTCTTCGATGTCTTCTTCAAGGCTGTCAAGGTCTCAGTCACCGAGAATCACTACTACACTAATCACTAACCAAAATATATATATATATATATATATATATATCGCTCACTAGGTGCAATAATGGCACATCTAATAAATTAGACTTTGTAGAAAATAGAAGTTTTGTAATTTAAAAATAGTAAATTGAAACTTTCGTGAAAGTATTTATGTTAGTTCTAAATATTTTTCTCATGTTTTGTTATTTATAAAAAAAACATATAAAAGAATAAAAAAAAATGTTTTTCTTTATTTTTAAGAAAAAAATTAGAAACATTAAAAATGTGCCATTATTGACATTTATATTTTATTTAAACCAATTATTAAAATGAGTAACACATTCAAGAAGAAGAATATAAAAATAAATAAAAAAATTCTTTTATTGGGATTTTTGTTCGACAAAATATTACAACTCGGCTCCCAAAGTAGAGACAAAAAATATCTTAAATACTCGAATTTTATGATCATTTTTTAGAAAATAGAATGCATTGTTATTTGTTCATTTTTTATATAAGCTTGTCTTAGTTTTCATTCATCTTTATTTAGTGCTCTTTGCTTCTCGATATTGCCCAAACCCAGTATTTGCTAAATAGCTGTTCTCTTTCTTCCCTAGAAAATTTAGTCTCACACTTAAATCTGCAATGTTCTTCACATGGTGGTTTCATTTTTCTGGCCGCTATTTGTTGACCCTTATTAAGTATCTTATATGGCTTGCCGCTATTTCTTTAAGTTTTGGCTTGGTTTCTCTTCCAATTTTCAGACATCCTTTTACTTTTCCTACTTTTCTTCTTCGCCTTAGGTTCTGCTTCCAAATTTTTCCAAATTTTTTTCTTTTAAACCTTCTAATGATACATTTTCGTCGCTGCTTGAAGATGTGTTTGTGTCGTCTCCATAATTTGGATCAGCAGTAGAGTCATCTGAAAAACCGGTACTTTCACCTTTTTCGAAAGCGGTGTTTACATTTACCAAAGAAAAAATTGGAATTTTCTTTTTGAGATGTGGGCAGATCTTTTATTCCGTCAACTTTTGTTCTTACAACAAAATATTTTCGACTAATCTACTAATCGATAATCTTCTAAATATTTTTATCGTCGGCATCGACAGATCTCAATATTCTGATACTTACAGCGTCCAACAGTTTTGCACCTCTTGAATAAGAATCCATCTTTCGTTTATTAATTAAAAAAATACTGCTGCAACCTTACAAAATTCAAAAAACAAACTTGTTCTTTCATTCAGCAAATTCGCAACTATGTAAAACAAAGGCACATGTTGGTATTCGCTTTCTGTATTATTCATCAAGAAACTATTCACTGTTATTTACTGGTCATGTTATTTTTCATAAGTTTTATAGTGTGTATCGAACTTCTAGTATCTAAAAACAAAATGTTTAAGTATTCATTAAAAGTAAAAATAGCTTGCGGTAATCACAAATATTTTACTTTATTGGTATTTAAAAAAGTACGACCCTGTTTGGCTTTGTGGTACGATTTTGTTTACAGTAGAAAATGAGATATTATGCAAAGTGAATGTATTAAATAGTAATTACTAAAACAAAGTTACTAAAATTTTGCTAAAAGTTATTTAAATTTCATTTTCAATAGTGGTATAATTTATAAATTTCTACTTAGTAAACAGTAGGTCTCTAAAACATTTGCATTAATGGCACAATTATTGAAGATGCTTCACAAATAAACCCTTATTAATATAAATATACACATGCAACAGCGGCACTTTTAAAAGTGACATTATTGTCACAATAAAATTATGATAATTGTTAAAACTTATTCAACTAAATAAATATGCCACTATTGCACGCTCTTACCTCGTGCACTTGTAGAGGGTTGTCGACGTACTACACTGTTGAGCCGGTGTTGCTCCTCAGATGTGGCAAAAATGCGCGAAAGTCAATAACGTCATTTGTGCTATCTACGAGGGAATGAGAGAGCTATATATTTGCCAGTATTGTTAGAAGGTGGAGCTTCAAAAGCTGGTATTTTAGGTATTAAAACTCAAAACAGCAAAAATTTGAGATATGCCACTATTGCATCCAGTGAGTGATATTGCGACGTCACCGAAGAAGTAAATGAATTTGTATACTTTGGAGCGCTACTTAATACTGAAAATATTACTACCGCAGAGATAAACCACATAATTTGCAGAGCCAACAGATGATATTTTGGGCTGAATCTCCTCCTTAAATCCACAATTATGTCGATTACAAAAATAAAACTCTACAAAACAATAATACGCATGGTCCTAACATATGGTTCAGAGACCTGGACTCGTAATAAAAAGTAATGAAAACATCTTTCGAAAGAAAAGTACTAAGGCTAACCTATGGAGCAGTGAATGACAATGGAGTATAGGGAAAACAATACAACTTCAAAGTTTATAAAATATACCAGGAACCAGATATTGTAAAACATTAAAATAGGACGTCTGACGTGGATAGGGCACGTAATGCGGATGGAACAAAAATGACCCAGTTAGAAAAACGCTCCTTAATAGACACATTGGTCATAGAAGAAGAGGAAGACCCAGAATAAAGTTCTTTGATAACATCGATAAAGAGATGAGAAATATGGGAATATATGCTTGGCGGAGGAAGGCGATAGATAGAGACGAGTGGAGAAAAAAATATTGAGGAGGCTAACGTCAAATATTAGTTTATTAAAAATGTGATTTTCATCACAATCACAACCAATAATCCTGGCTTTATCACACAAAAAACATAATATTTAATTCATTGAATGAAGAATATAATTACTGTGCGCTTTGGATTTTTTTTTTATTTTTTAGACATTTTCAATTCTCTCACCCATTTTTTTTTATAATATTTATTGATATCCTAGATATTTAATCCTCACTTATCATTACAATAATCTATGGATGTATTTAATATTTTTTTGTCTTACATGTTTATTCATTTTGTGATTTTTTATTTATTGATCCCATTTATGATCACTTGTTGGGGATCCTTCCAAGTTGTTTGTTACATAAGTTTAAAAGCTTTAATAAAATATGAAAAAACTAATAATATATTTATAGTTTTAAAGACATAATATGTTAACGAGGGTCACAGATGTTCCTAAAGAAAATCATTTTCCCTAAAGTGCAAAGAGCAGGCGACGGTCGACTTTATTCTGGCGTTTGCCCCTGGTTTTATGCTCTCTATCGGGCATTTGACAATTAAGCTAAAATTTTCGGCCCTTACCCTTAGGTAATTTGATATTTTTCCACAAATTTTCAGATTTATGAGCACATTTTGTGTCATTGCGTTTTTTAAATAATAATTACTTTCGTATAAACTGGCCACAGCGGTGATGAGGTCTTTGAATAACTGGAGAAGAATTTAACAAAAATAGAGAGAAATTTAATATATCGTTATTAGGGATGGCTTTGCTTAAAAGTTTTTTGGCTTGCGATTTTAGGCCATGACCGATAATTTTTGAGACGAAAAAAAAAAATAGTAACACGATGAAACTCATTGTAAAAGAAAGAAAATATAACAAATGTAATATTTTTTTTATAAATAATATATTAAATTATTTTTAATTCCCTTTACCCCTGTGGATGATATTGAAAACTATCGAAAGATGACGGAAGAATCTACCTACCTACTTATTTAGAGACGCCGGTTTGGCTAATTCTTAGTTAATCCTTTTCCGTGTTCTTTTTCATACATTCGGTCAATATCTTCAGGGGCACGATGTGATGTTTTCTCCACAATAATCTAATCCACAAGATTTATATTTCATCACGTTTCTAGCTAGAAGGGTACCGTTATGTTCGATGTTCGTTAGAGCTTTTTACCTTCTTGGAAATGGATACTGTCCCATAATTTTTAGGTAGGAGATGCCCTCACCTTTTTGTGGATAGTTTGGAAAATTGCTGTAGAAGAAAGACTCACTTCTGAGTTGGCCGTTGTTGTGTGTATTTTCTTTCTAAGTGTGTATGCACTTGTATATTTGAGTTTTTTTTTATCTTATACTATATTAGGTTAAATATAGTTATAAAGTACCTTTAATGTTAATTAACTTCAGTGTTGATTCAAGTAAAGTATTATAGTAAAGTACATTAACTTCAGCGCAGTGTAGCAGTTATCAAGATTTACTGTAAGTACCTAATCATTATCTTCAATTGTTTGGGCGAATAATATGGTATGGTATCATATTATCTGCAATCATCTGGGCGAATCAAAGTTCATCCATGTCTTCACCAGTAGTTGAGAGTAACTACTGATTTTTGCATTCAATTTAAAGAACATTCCATATTTTCTTACGAACTTTCTATCAGGTACTAAGAAATTTCAATAAATAATAATTACGAACATTTAGTTCTCGATCATTAAATAACAGTACGGATTGGTCAAATTTTTGTTTCTGCGTCTTTTTATTTCGTCGCTTGTCGTGTTTTTTGCGTTTACTAGCGATCCAAGATATGTTAATTCTTTGACTTGCTCAAAGGTATGGTTGTTAATTTGAATTCTCCATTGGATATTTCGAGGGTTTTTAGAAACCAACATATATTTGGTTTTTTCCTCGTTTACCACAAGTCCTAATTCACTTGCTGCGTCCGCAAGCCTTGTAAAACAATGCACCATGTCTCTCATACTTCTGCCCACTATAACTATATCGTCAGCGAATGCGAGAATTTGCGTCGATCTATTAAAAATAGTTTAATTCATTCTAATATTTAATTGTATGATTGCCTTTTTCAAGACAATATTAAAGAGGAGACACGCCAACGCGTGACCATCTCAGACCATTATTAATGTTAAAGAACGTGGAGTTTTCTCCTTAAATTCTATCTCATGAGGTTACGTCTTGCATTGTTAGTTAGGTCAACTTAACCAACTTAGGTGGGATCCCAAAGTTTATCATTGCATTATATAATGCACTTCTTTACACACTGTCATAGGCTGCTTTGAAGTCAATGAAGAGATGGTGTGTATCTATGTTATATTCTAGGGACTTTTATAGAATCTGTCTTCTCTTCTTCGCGTGCCATATCAGAACTATTCGACGTTGGCGATCACCATTGCGAAGGCTTTTCGATCTTCTGCAATATGGAATAATTGTCCTGCATTTGGTATCTCTCGAGCCCATTCACGAATGTTTTTTAACCAAGAAACTTGTTTTCTTCCTACACCTCTACGGCCCTCTATTTTGCCTGAATCTGTCTATGTGCTTTTGAGAATCTGTCTATGTGGTTGAATTTGATGTGTAGTTGATTTTCCAGCAGTAAATCCGCATTGACATTGACCAACAATATCCTTTGTAAAATGTTTAAGGCTTTCAAATAATACATTGCCGAAGATTTTATACGCAGATGCTAACAGATGCCTCTATAGTTCTTACACTCCAGTTGATCACCCTGTTTATGGGACGGACATATTATTCCCCTCAGCCACTCTTCTGGTACACATTTATTCTGCCATGAAGTACTATTAGTATATGGATTGCTGCAAAAAGTTCATCACCACTTTTTTATACATTTCCGAACAGATTTCATCAACTCCTGGTCTTTCGTCTCTACTTTAGCAAGTATAAAAGAGAACTCAATAAAGTTAAAAATGTTGTAGACAAAAATTTAACTAAGCATTAAGTAACCTACACTACCGAGTTTTTGGGGTTAGTTGGCACAGGGTTGGGAAATAAGAAAAAACTATGTATGTGAAAATAATTTTATTACTTATCCTACGTTTAACAAAGAAAGATTTATTTAAAATTTATACATTAACCGAAGTCTTTTAGTTCCCCCAGAAAATAAAGTAGGCAGTAAGATTGTTTTACTGTCCTTCTAATAGAAGGAAAAATGAAGCTTCCAGTGCATTTTTCAGTCTTAGGCACTTAGGTCTTTAGTCTTAGGTCTTCCCATTCCTGATCATTGTCTCCAGTTTATGAAATATTTTTATTTTAACTGGGTATTTTTATTATCCACCAATTTTACTAAAAAAAAATCGTCTTTCCTAGGATCTCTCCCAAACTCCCGAAATTGTCAGGATTAATTTCTGCTCAGTCTGCATCTTTTTCGCCGCTAGTATTAGCACTATTCCACTCCTCATAGGTTGTTTTTTTTTGTTTCTATTTGTTGTTTTATCTTTTTTTTATTTGTTTTGTTTTCTTTTACTTCCCGTGTTCTTTTTGCAGCAGCTTTTTCCTCTTTTAGAGCGTCTTTGATCGGTGTATAAATCAATATAGATGTTTCATCTTCTTTTCCTATTTCCTTTCTTTGGGGAGCTGGAGGCAGCGATCCAATGATCTCCAGCGGTAATATTAGATATTTGTCACACTTCAAAGTTGCCGTTTCAACGGGTTCTTGTCCAATTTGCACCACATTATTCGGTTCTGGTTCATCAATCTATTGAACGGAAGTATTCCTGATAGTTTAAACCCACTAATAGCATTCATCTGACTAACTGCCAAAGGAGGTACTGTGTTTACGATACTTGGGATATCGTGAATTGACATTGTAGTGTCCGGATGGTTCCTCATTCAGGTATCAATAATATTTTTTAAGAGGCTCATATACATTCTATCCAAGGGCTGTATTTTTTGACTACAGTGCGGAAAAAATGAGAGAACACACTCACCATTATCTGTTAAATAATTTAATGCCTATCCAAAGATGTGAGTTATGGTTGTCTAATAATAGACTGGATGTTCCTTCGAGCATCTGACATGTCTAACAAAATATTTAACGAACTCCAAGAATTGTTCTTCTTGCATCCATCCGGACGAGTTAACTGAGCCAGAGCTTTCTATTTTACCTTAGCGTTCTATCAAATACACCATTTTCGTGTAAATCAACTTAACAGTGGCAGAATGGTCTTGAACCCTTAAAAGAATATTTGTTTTTTCCTTTGCGGGACTATGCCTATGAAGTTCTACATTTTGAGCACTGGCAACCTAGAGCAGTACTGGTAATTTTGTAAGCTTTGATCTTAATTATTTTGTACTCATAATTTATATTATTTTTTTATAGAAGTGTGTAGGGTTATTATCCCTACCCTGTCTCTAAAATATAGTTTCCAAAAGTTTTTAACGTTAACAACCGCTTATCTAATGCAATATTTCAATTTATATCGATTTTCTCATAATTGAAACCACACGAAAAAGGCCAATATAATGAAAATATAATCAACTAAAGCCATTACACTTTTTGGCCGTAATTTATTAAAACTGTATTAGGCTAGAAGCGAATTCGATGATTCAAGTGGTAAAACAGGAACGTTCTTTTCAGTGTATTTGTACAGTTTGACCACTTTTTCTCTATACAGTAGACTCGCGATTATCCGAGGTAATTGGGACCGTCAATACCTTGGATTGTACCGATAAAAAACACGTAAATAACAGTAACTGTGTAAACCCATAGGAATCAGAAATCTTCTGAGTTATCTTATATGTATCTTTTTCTTCTTTATGGTTAATGTTTAGAACTAGATTGGCAATTTCGTCAACTGTCAGTTTCATTTCTTCATCTCCATTCATCCACTAATGTTTGTATTTTGAGAACGATTTCCGAATTGGAAATTGAAACGTCAATAAACGTACTTTAACCTTTAATTGTGGCTTATTCTCATTTAAATAGAAATTACTTTAAACTTCCACAAGAAAATACATAGCTTCAGAATAGGGTGTAGCATTAAAAAAAAAAAAAAGATGTGAATCACCCTATAGAACTCCACAAAATTTCCAAGTATGGAGAACATCGTTGCCTACATTTTTTCTAAATAAGTTTTTTGGATATTCTCTACCAGCGGTGCTCAAAGGGTCGATCGCAATTCACGGAGAAATAAACTGGGAGTGTGCTGTATCGGCATTTTATTACTGTTAGTCAGGCATTAATCATTCATTACTAAGTTATTACTATTATAGTAAAACATTTTAGTAATATATTAATTACATTAATATTTGAAACTCGATATGAGTGCCGCGAAAAAGAATAAATCATATCATTTTAATATTGCGTGGGAAGAAGAATTCCTCTTTACTACGATGAAAGATAAGTGTGTTTGCCTTGTTTGTCGGTCTTCCGTTTGTTCTGCAAAAGCGGAAACTTAGAACGGCATGATAAAACTTTGCATAAAAACTACGAAAATGATTTTTCGCAAAACAGTTTGTGTAGAAAACGGAAAGTGCAAGACTTGAAAAGAAGTTTGAAGACGGAACAATCAATGTTCACTAGGCCTGTTAAACAATTAGTAGCTGCAACAATTGCGTCGTTTAAAATTTCTTATATATTGGCACAGCATAAAAAGCCATTTAAAGATGGAGAGGTAGTGAAGGAAGCATTAATTGAGGCTGCGAATGTATTATTTGAGGACTTCAAAAATACAACAGATATTATGTTTGCCATCAAAGAAACAGTTATCACGTCCAACGGTTATTACACGTATCGAAACCATGGGTAAAGATTTGGAAAGCTAGGTAAAAAGTGATATTATGAAGTGTATGTACTTTTCTTTACAATTTGACGAGCCAACCGATATGGCTAATACCACCAAGTTGTGTATTTTCATTCGGAGAAGATATATTCAACGATTTTATAAATTTTTTGAAACAATATGAGCTACCGATTTGTATTACAACAGATGGTGTACATTAACAATGGATTTGTTGCATTATGTCGAGCTAATGATGACTTTCCGTCGTTTTTTTTCATTTCATTGCATCATTCACCAGCAAGTTTTGTGTTCTAAAATTTTAAATATGGACATCATGAAGATGACAACAAAAATTGTGAATTCAATCAGAGCGCGAAGCTTACAACGACGTCTTTTTAAAGCTAGCGACTCTGCGGAACACACTGATTTACTTCTGACTTCATACAGATGTGAGGTAGTTGAGCCGTCGAAAATTTTTAGATAGGTCTCAGGAGCTACTTCCCGAAATAATTTCTTTTTTAGAAGAACAAGAGGATGACGTTAGTCTACTTCAAAACGAAAAATGGCTCAGTGATCTGGCTTTCCTAACATATTTAACAAATCATTTGAACCTCCTTAATTTAAAACTACAAGGTAAAAATAAAACAATTATCGATATGATGAGCGCAATACATTCTTTTGCCAACAAATTGAAATTATTGATTTAAACAATATTCCAACGTTGAAAAAAAGGTTAGCCGCTCATTTGAATTATATTTATTACAAGACGGAGCTGCAAGCACTTCATAGCGAGTTTGAAAGAGCTTCGCTGATTTTAAAAAACTGATCGATATTGTAACATTCATGTCTAATCCATTTTCTTGCCAAGACGTGGAAAAATAGGCACTGAAATATATGTTACGTTCAATATGGAGATCATTTCCGTAAAAAATGATGTACTGAAAATAATTTCGGATATACACCTTAAATCCAGAGCGACCGATACGAAATTTTGGTCTTTCATATCGTCTGAGAAATATCCGTCTTTGAGACAAGTAGATGTAGTAGTTGAGTCAATATGATTAAGAACACTAAAGTGTTATGTGTGGTCTCTATAAGCTCTACTAAGCTGGATCAGCAGAACTACGAATAAAGAAGTACTAAGAGTAATGAACACACACCCTCATCTGCTCAATACTATCAAAATTACAAAGACGTCATATCTATTTTGATCTAATCTATCTTTTGATCTAATCTATTTTAATCTATCTAATTTGATCAGCTCCAGGTAATATTAGAAGGCAAGATTGAAGGTAAAAGGGGCATAGGACGAAAGAAAAAAAGCTTGGCTACGAAACATCAGAGGTTGGACTTACACAAGAGGAAATGAATTAATTCATCAAGCCCAGAACAGAGAGAAATTTGCCATATTGATCGCCAACCTCAACAGAGAAGGTACTTAGGAGGAGGAGGAGGAGGAGGAGGAAAAGACAAGTAGCTCTGCAGCTCATAGCATTCTTTTGATCAACATACTTGTTGTAATATCTGTAGTTATAACATTTTATCAATTCTTCTTCTTCTTCACGTGTCATCTCCTCTAAGAAGGTTGGCAACCATCATGGCAATTCGCACTTTCGACGCCGCTGCTCTAAAGAGGTCAGTAGAAGTGCAGTTAAACCAAGCTCTTAAATTATTCAACCAAGAGATGCGTCTTCTTCCGCGACTCCTTTTACCCTGTATTCTTCCTTGCATTATTAATTGCAACAAGTTATATCGCCCCTCATAACATGTCCCAGATATTGCAGTTTTCTGACTTTAACTGTATTTAAGACATCTTTATCTTTACCTATTCTTCTCAACACCTCGACATTCGTGACTCTATCTTCCAATTTGTCCGAAACATGTTTCTTTAAAGTTCAAGCCTCCAACCCATAAAATAAAACGGAGAACACGTAGCATCTCAGAAGTTTTATCTCTAAAGAAATTGAAATGTCCCTGCTGCAGAGTACTTTTTTTAGTTTGTTGAAAGAATTTCTTGCCTGTCCTATTCTTGCCTTAATCTCTTCTGTGTACTTATTATTTTCATTAATTATTGTACCCAGATATTCATATTTTTCAACTTTTTTAATTTGTTCTCCATGTATTGTTATGCTTTCTTGGCGCTGTTGGACTTTTGTAATTGCCACAAATTGTGTCTTTTTTGTGTTTAGGGACAGTCCTTTCTCTTCACTGACTTCTACCACTCTGTCAACCATTTATTTTCAAAATTGTTTTTTTTACTATGCTTTGTTTTTAAATCAGGAGGAGTAAACTAAAGAGACAGATTCACACCCTAGAAAGTCACTAGAAAAGTTCACCAAATACATCTTCTTTTTTAGTTAATCATAGCGACCTTCGACGGTAATCCAACACTATTATATTATATTAATACGTCGCTAAAAAGTTCTAAAAACAACTGTTTTTTTTTACATAAAAGCAGACTAAAAATTTAAGAATTTAAAGAATAACACAGAAAACACAAAAAATCGCCGATATAACTTAATTAACCTAGGAAATGCCTTTAGTGTCAAAATTTCATAACAGTGGAGTAAACTTGCCTGAGGTTGGACCAATTACAAACAAACATTACGGCGCGGTCTTAATGTTTGTCGATCTCCGGACGCTTGCAGTTTATGGTAGATCCCATGCAGTATAAGTCTGAGCACCACTGTTCTATACCATAATGGAATTATCGAAAGATGTCGCATTAAAAATTCACCCTGTATATTATATTTTAGTCTAATTTTCGAAAAAAAAATGGTTTGTCAAAATCTATATACTTATTTTTATTCGTTTTTTTTTGTATAATCATATAAATTGTTTTTTTTTTATAAAATCGTTATGCTTTTTTGCGTTTCTTTATCTTTTAAATCCGAACTCTAATTATTACACATAAAACAGCATAAAAACAATTAACCAAAGACTAAAATTGAAATTTAACAGGTTAGTTGGTAAACAAAATATGCTAAGACACTTAATATGTTTTGTTACATAGTGAAAAATTCTTCTAATAATTTAATTTTATCTGACTCATTTATATTGACAATATAAATGAGTCAGATAAATACCATAAATAAATGCTTACCAACCCACGAAAAGGAAGAATACAGAGTGTTATGTAAACTTGAATTGGAAAAATCTACTAAAATTGAACAAAACATAAGCAAAGAGGAACTAAAGGCTATAAGAACTTTAAAAAATGACGACTCCATAATCATCCTACCAGCAGACAAGGGGAATGCAACTGTGATAATGGATAAAATTCAATACGAAAATAAAATTAAAGATCTATTAATAAATGAACCTTATACAAAATTAACAAAAGATCCAACAAAGCCTTTGGAAAACAAAATATATAGAACTTTATTCAAGTTTAAAGATGTTTTAACAAGTTATCAGAAAGGATTAATTACACCTCATTACAGTCAGACTCCTCATTTTTATGGAGTATCGAAAATTCATAAAACGAATATACCACTTAGACCCATTTGTAGTACCATGAATTCTCCTTGTAGTGAACTATCAAAATTTTTATTAAATATTTTAAAACCATTTACACATAAAAATGACACATTCATAAAAAAATACACAACATTTTTTAAATAAATTATCAAAATTGAATTTAATTCAAATCATACTTTGGTAAGTTTTGACATAAATAGTTTATTTACGAATGTGCCATTAAATAAGACTTTAAGTATAGTCAAGACAAAATTAGAGAGTGATGATTCATTGGCAACTAGAACAAGACTAAACATATCGGCTATAATGGAGTTATTAACATTATGTACTGATAATACATATTTTCAACTAAATAATGAATTCTATAAACAAAATTTTGGTCTAGCAATGGGCTCTAGTTTATCTCCATTCTTAGCCGATATATTTATGGAAGATTTTGAAACAATATCATTTCTAAACAAAATTTCAAACCCACAGTATGGTGGAGGTATGTAGATGACGTATTCTCAATATGGCCTCATGGATCAGAGTTGTTGGACACATTCCTAAATGATATAAACGATAAAGAAGAGACAATAACATTTACAATGGAAAAGGAATATAATAACACGCTACCTTTCCTGGATGTTTTAATCTCTAAGAACGATACTGGATATGAGACTCAGGTGTATAGAAAACCAACACACAACAATAGATATTTAAATTTCAAATCAAATCACAATATTAATGTAAAAAAGGGAATAATTAAATCCTTATACGATAGAGCCAAAATTACTTGTTTTAACGAAAATTTGTTCTTGGAGGAGAAACATTTGTTAACATCTGTTTTATTAAAAAATGATTATCCTTTATCGTTTATAAATAAGGAATTTTCAACAATCGATCGAATAGAACAGAACAACTTAGAACGAGATCCTACAGCATACACAAGGAATAATTTGAGGAAAATAACAATACCGTACATAAAAGGATTATCAGAAAAACTTAAAAGGATAGGAAATAAATTCAACATTTCAACAACATTCAAAACAACAAACACGTTGAGATCTATTTTGTCCAAAACCAAACCTAACAATGAACAAGAAAGGACAAAGAATTGCATTTATAAAATACCTTATGAATGCGATCAGTTTTATTTAGGTGAATCATCAAGGCCATTAAATGTTAGAATAAGTGAACATCAATCTTATATTAAAAATAGAGAATTTGATAGATTTCAAATCTGTAAACACGCATGGGATAATGAACATAGGGTTCAATGGAATAATTCAAATGTAGTCCTAAAAGAAACGGATGGTAAAAAAAGAAAAATCAAAGAAGCGGCTCTAATTATGCTAAATGAGGCCAATTGTTTCTCCAAATTCCTCGGCAGAATGTAGTAGGATCTGGTTACCAATATTGAAAGAGGAAGTTATTAATAAGAAAATATCAGTATTAGTACAATACTTACAATGTCGGGATAGTATTATGAGGTTTTTTTCCTGGTTTTTCCCCATAATTTACTATGGAATCACTAACAGGAGAATTTTACTGTCATCATGTCATGTGTTTGTCTTTTTAAAGACGAATTACATGCTATGATTTTTTCTGACGGATATTCTCAAGTTTAAAGTTGATTTCATGTAATCGAATGAACTATCTTATAAGTAAAGTCGTCCCAGGAGCGCAACTCAACAATATTGGCAATATCATTTTAAAGTCGTCTACTTTAAAATGAATAATGTATGTCTGAATTGTCAATATAAATGAGTCAGATAAAATTAAATTATTAGAAGAATTTTTCACTATGTAACAAAAAAACTAAATTTGTTTAATTTACTGTTTGTATTTTGAGAACGATTTCCGAAGTGGAAATTGAAACGTCAATAAACGTATTTTTATCTTTAATTGTGGCTTATTCCCAGTTTAATACTTAATATGTTTGTTAATATTTTATCAATTATTTTACTGAATCGCCAAATTGTAACATTAATCATGTAATTAGTATTTTAATATTTTAACAGATGCCACTGGCGTTTTAGCTTTTAACACTGTAACGTGAAAGACACAAAAAAGAATCTATTGAAAGTAACCGGCAGCTGAAACATCTGAAAAATATTTACTTTTTTGTTAATGCCAAACTGATTAACCTAGGAATTTTACATAAAGTTGTATTGAAAATTCACGGACAGGAAATACCAAACACAAACAACATTTTACTGTTAACATCGTTTTCGATCTTTTTTGTATTTGACCACATGCCATACGTTGTCCGTTCAATCTATAGAATCATTACATTCTGAAATTGCACGCTAGTCTTTTGTTTAGTAGTTTTTTTGTTCGATTTTAATTAAAGTAGAATTGTTTGCCATCAGACTATTCAAATAATCAGAAATGGACAGTTGTTGTCCCTAACTGAAAACCAATAAACTCATTTTACCCCTTACATCAATCGAAACAAAGAAAAGACCACAATCGGTGTATACCTAGTATTCGTGTGACCTTTATAGGGCACTTCCTCCCTCTTTTTTTAGTATTCCAATATTATTAACACATGCAATCTGACTTCCGACTTCTGGCAGTTGTTAGAAAGTTCAAAAGATCCCCAGTCAGTCACCCACGACTAGCTTTTATGTTTTTTTGGCACTTTATACGGATTATTGGGGTCTTAATGCATATTTATAGAAAAAAGTAAAAATAGTTTCGGTAAAACGTTCAGTTTGGTTACAATCTGTGATATTTTGTTAGAGCTTTGACGGTTTTATTGGGTAAATAATGAGAGGGTCATGGGAATCTAGACAGATTTAAACAGGCAGACAGTTTTTTCCACTTACGTGATTTAAGAATGCTGACTTTAAATAAAAAAGAGGACAAATGATCTTTGGTATTAAAAGGTAAAAATATACGTAGATTTATGAGGGGATAAAATAAGAATTGGGATTTAAAGTTGTTTTGGTCTAAAGATCTCTAAGCTTCCAATACTTAGAAGAAATCATATGAGTGATTAACAAAAAATATAATTAACAAATATGTTAAGAACAATGCCATAATTATTATGCCTATACTTAACTTCTTAATTTTATAATTGTGCAGGAAAGTTACGAACTATGAATTTAATTGGGTATTTAGAGAGGGAACGAGGAGGGAGACAGTGAGCAAAAAAGAGAGGGGGGAGAGTTATTTAACACCTTTATAAAAACTGAGTTTATTCTCGGCAAAATGCAAAAACTACATACCTGAGATAAAAATGGTAAACTTTTTTGCATCTTTTTTGGGGTCCAAAAATTAATATTCTCGGCAAAATTCTTGTTCGTATGTTTTTTAGAGGTTCAATGGATATTTTGCATATTTATTCTAAGTCTTTTTTATGTATAACTGGATGTATTTTATAATTATTAAAAGAATCTGACAATTTAGGTAATTTGTGCATATTTAAAACGGAGGTACAGAAGACGATATTCGTATGAGGATACGAAAAGCCCAACAAGCTTTCAGCACGCTCAACCCTGTTTGGAGATCTGGCGAGTATACTACAAGGACAAAGATCCGAATATTCCGATCAAATGTCATGTCTGTTCTACTCTACGGATGTGAAACCTGGAAACTGACAAACACCCTCACAGACAAACAAAGATCTCACAGGTCTTTGTTAACAAATGTCTACGAAGAATTGTTTGTATATTCTGGCCTAACACCATCAGAAACGAAGATCTGCTACACCTGACCGAACAAAAGAGGGTACAAAATGAAATTAAGTCCAGAAAGTGGAGTTGAATCGGTCACACACTCTGAAAAAATAGTTCCAGTATCGCAAAGACTGCCCTAGACTGCCCTAGAGTGGAATCCCCAAGGGAAAAGAAAAAGAGGTCGCCCAATACAAACTTGGAGTAGATCCATCATGGACGAGATAAGAGGCCAAGGAAAGTATTGGAATGAGGTGAAGGCCTTAGCGCAAAACAAAATAGAACCCGATGGCGCATTTTCACTGAAGCTCTATGCTCCACTTATGAGTTCAAGAACCTTATATACCTTATATATATATATATATATATATATATATATATATATATATTATATATATATATATATATATATATATATATATATATATATATATATATATATATATACAGTATTGGAAGATTCAAAACGGAACATACGAATTATTAATACAATTATTAAGATCCCCTGACCTGCAATTACCCAGTGTAAATTTCAATATAACGTCGCGATGTCTTATAATTAATTCATTTGTTCGACTGGACTCCTTCTCCAGTGTATATTTTTCGACTGCTGCGCATGTGCGCACCTTAATAATACGACTAATAGTTGATTGTGTCGGTATTGGCCTATCTTCATACGCACAAGTAAATAAATTTATATCACGGTACGAGTTGCCCCATAATACCATTTTAAAATTTGTACTTTTTCTTTATTTGTATACATGGTTTATGGTTAGAAACACTACTTTTATTTCAGCTTATGGCGTTATAATGAGAAGCAAAGTAAAGGGCATGTATTTGTTTTGCTCGGCCAGTGATGTTCCTTGGGACTGTTGCCAAATCGATAGATACCTTCGGCAAAAATCTGAAGATTTTGATGTATTATATAAATCCTTTTAAATTTTAAATTATCAACAATATTTGGAATAATAAATATATTAAACTATACACTAACCAATTCAAATAATATCTAATGAACACAAAAAAATTGTTATTAATAAAACATTGTTATTATCTTCACAAAAACACAGAAAATCAGTGGACGATAGACAACAGTGTCGACGTACACCTGTCGAATACGCTACTAGAAATCGCCAAGGAGTAGCAATCCAGTCGAACAAATGAATTAATTATAAGACATCGCGACGTTATATTGAAATTTACACTGGGTAATTGCAGGTCAGGGGATCTTAATAATTGTATTAATAATTCGTATGTTCCGTTTTGAATCTTCCAATACTGTATATATGTATAGATATATATGTATAGATATATAGGTATATATATATATATATATATATATATATAAATATATATCTGTATATATATATATATATATATATATATATATATATATATATATATATATATATCTATATATATATATATTTTGTTATGATATGTAAAATCAAGAAAATATCGGTTTGCTTAAAATATTTCAAAGTTCAAAAACATGAAAATAATTTAGATAAGTCAAATAATGAACAACAAACATTTCCAAGAATGAAAGTCTTTTAATTTTGGATTACCTGTATTTAACAAAACGTAAGATATGCATAAATTATTTTCTTTGTTAAAATATATTTGTATGACGTGAATAAGCTTAAGTGAAATAAACGACAATTGAACCGGGTTTTCCAAATACATTAGTGCAGTGATTAGGACAATAGAATAGATTTTAGAAAGATAGGTTTTTGTTAGTTTTTAAGAATTGTAGAAAAATATTATTTGTAAATAAGTTTTAGGAAATTTTATAATTATAGGTAAAAATTTGTTTGTTATCGAAAAAATGGGAGATGGATGACGCGTTTTGATTGGATGAAATTGAAAAAGGTGGGATGATTGGTTGGAGAATGAGACGTTAGTTAGTTTCGGAAGAAAAAAAAGATAGTCAGTGGGTTTCCAAGGGTAGTTTCCCAGAGGTAGGAAGCAGTAGCAGTGAACGTTTGTGAGTTTTCGTGTAGTTAATGTATCTGACAGAAACTGATCCAGTAAAAGATTGTAAGTTATATTTTCTACTTATATTCCAAGAGTCACTGTTCAGGCCAACGAGAGATTCAGTTTATCGTAAAGAAAAGCTATTCCAAGAGTCAGTTTTCACTCAGGCCAACGAGAGATTCAGTTTATCGTAAAGAAAAGATATTCCAAGAGTCAGTTTTCACTCAGGCCAACGAGAGATTCAGTTTATTGAGAGAAGAAGAAGCTAGCATAATTTGAACGATTCGTGTATTTGAAGGAGATCATTAAGGACGATAAACTTGCAATAATTTGTTGTGAGATTGCTGATGACCTAGGGAGCGGCTACGAGTAAATAGTATAGTTTACAAGGAACAAGGATTTGGACCACTCATCATCAGAGAGAGTTTGTTTTCTGCAGTTTTTCTTTTATTGATAACACAATTTTTTACACTTAATTAAAAAAGGATATAAATATTTTGATTAGGAGATTTAGAATAATATTTGGATTTTGAGATGTCAACTAATATTGTTTGTACCATTAATTTGAAGGTTCACGTACGTAGAACAAAATTTTGAGAATCATTATATGAGATTTTGTTTATTGAAAACATTTGAGTGTGAATTTTATTCATTATTTTATTTCAATATATAACGTTAGATCCTATATGTTTTTTTTTTATTATTCCGGTATTCTTTGGACCTTACCTTTCACATGTAATAGCATAGATATTGAAGCACGAATTTAACCTGAGATAGAGAAATTAAAAAGTGTGATAGAGTCATAATCATATCATTTAAATAATTTAAATTAATTAATTAATAATTAATTAGCTAATTAACTGCTTGGCGCTAATTAAGGGTTGTCACTCCCGAAGGTACTTTTTAAAAAGGCCCTTTTAAAGGTACAACTAACAGAGTAACAGCACTTTATTTAATATAATTACAACTAACTTTGAAATAAAAATGAACAGTATTTATATAAAATTAATTGATGACGACCTGTCTGCAATATGTGTCGAAACTGCTGATCGGCTGGAGTATTGAACTGCAATACCGCTGACAACTGGGGTTATTGTACCGTAATTTCTCCATCCCCTGAGGAAGTTTTGTGAGGGATGAACAAAACTCTGTGTACTGTTTCTGAGGACTCTTGGCTTTGGTCAGGGATGTCTTCTGTTGTGGTTGTATTCTGCTCATCTTTTTCTTTTTTCAGTTTGCGTAGCTTGAGAAAACCAAAAATTAAAAGGATTGCTACCAGGATATATAGCGGTGGTGTCCATATGTAGCTGTGGTCTATTTGTGTTGGGAGAATGGATTGGAACCTTTCTTCTTCCTGTGATAACTTGTGTAGTTCGTCTAAAGGAATTCTGTCCAATTTTAGGGGTTTGACTATTGGATGGTTCTTTGGAATAGTGGTGGTCTTGACTTTAGGTAATGTAAGTGGTTCTTCTTTAATTGTTGTTTTGGAATTCGTGTAAATTTCATTATTGGTTCGTAGTTCACATCCTGGTGGTAACTCAATTAGATAGGTCCCTTCGAGTACTTCTATTTCGGTGGTGGTGCAACGGGTAGATACTTTCGTAGCCTTTGGAAAAACAGCAATGTAATGTGCATCTGATACTTTTTGGATGATCGTTGTAGTGACAGTGACAGGAACACTTTGGCATTGGGCAGCATCATTGATTAACTGGAGAATTTCGATGATGCAGTCATTAGTCTGGTCATTCTCTTGTGGAAATTTCTCAGGACAGATGAATGATTTGGATCCGCTTCTTTTGCATGGTAGATCCATATATTGAAAAAGGTCTGAGTTGTGGACTAGGTATGGACCAGGTGGAATGATTATTGTGTGATTATTAGTTGGGAGTGAGTATAAATGGAAGTATGTGAACGACTTGGAATGAAGGATAGGAAAATGTAAAATGAAAACAAGGGTGTGGTTCGTGTAATAACCATCAATGTCTATAATTTCATAGTATTTGGTTAAGTCTTCTTCTTGAATATAGGGAATCTGTGATGCAGGGTGGTGCTCAAGCATCTTTTGCACGGTCCATTTTATTTCTTCAGGTTTGATAAGACTGTTGTGTAAAGTTTTGATTCTTGCAAATGTAATTGTTGTTTGTAGATCATCCAGTATTTGTATAATTGTTTGTAAATTTAGATTTATCTGGTCAAGGATGTTTCGAACTTGCATATAATCATTGAAATCGAAAACGAATTGGTTCATCTCTAAGCTAATTTTGTTTGTCTCTTCAGCTATGATTTCTTGGTTGTGTGTAAGTAGTGAAATTGTTTGGTTAAAATTTGTCATTATTCTTTTATTGAGACTGAGTTGGCTATTGATGTTGGTAATAATATTCTTTTGGTTATTTTCAAGTGATTTGATGGCGGCGTTGTATCTTTCAGCATCTTCTTGATCTAGATTACCAGAAATAGATTTTATTACGCTTCCCAATCCGTTTATAAGTCCTCTTTTGCTTCTGGATATTGGATATATTGTGTCTAGTTTTTCTTTTGCTGTTTGGAGAAGGTACTGTACAGTTTTATCAAAGTTTTGTAGGCTGTCAAAATATGGTTGACTAAGTCCATTTTCTATTGCTCTGTTGGTAGTGATATATTGAGATTCTATGGATTTAATCTCTTCTGCGATGGGATCTAGATGGAAATAGTGGATGAAGTCATGAGTGCTGGTCTGTATTCTCGCTTGTCCAAGTTTAACTGGGAGGATTCCTGGATTGTCCTTCAGGTTTTGAATTTGAACTTGTTGGGCTGCTACTAAGGTACATCTGTAAAGTAGTTTTAGCGTTAGTCTTTGGCTGGTGTTTGATGTTCTTTTTGTGTATCGACGTATCTTGAGTGTCTATTGTTACGGGATTGTTATTTTTCACAATGCGGGAAGAAAATCTCGGAAGAAGTTTGTTTCTTTTTACTGTTTTTCTCGTGTAAACTTTTGTGCTAGGTTTGTAAGTTATTGGTGTTTGTCTTTTTTCATTTATTTTCTCGATATTTTTCTGTTTGGTTTCTTGTAGCTTTTTATTTATTTCACTGTAGATTTCTTTTGTCTTTAATCTGTGGCTTTGTGTATAGTTATTTATTAGGGTTCTGTTAATATCGATGTCGAACGGGTCTTGAGGATCGATATGGCCATTGAGAATTTCGATTGGCTTTTGTTTAGTTGATGAATGAATGGAATTGTTGTATCCTAAAATAGCATATAGCATATGTTCTTTAATACTCAGAGTCTTTCTTTTTTCTCTAAGTATTCGTAGGTGTTCCAAAATTGTAGAGTGAAAACGTTCTATCATTCCGTTTGATTGTGGATTATCTGGTGTTGTGTAGTGAATCGAAATTTTGTGTGTATCGACAAATTCCTGAACAAGGCCGTTCTTGAATTCGGTTCCGCTATCTGCGATTATCATGTGTGGCAGTCCATGGTGGGTTATAAAGAGCATGAAGGCATTAAGGACATTTACTGCGTTGGATCCTTCTATAGGATATGCTTGGCCATATTTCGAAAATGCATCAATGATTGTAAGGAATTTTTGTCCGTTAGCTTGGAATGTGTCCATATGAATTATTTCTAATGGTTTCGTTGGAGTTGGTGTTACCATAAATTTCGGCTTAATTGGATTTCTGTCATACTTGTTAGCTTGGCACGTATCACAAAGGTTGATAACTTCTTCGATGTCTTTCTTTAGCGTAGGCCAGTAGTAGCGTTTTCTTATTTGAGCTTCGGTTTCGTTAATTCCTCTGTGGTTAGTCTTCCCTTGATGGTAGTTCTCTATAATTTCTTTTTGTCTCTCTGTGCTGTTTATATCTTCTAGGAGGATGTTGCATTTGACAAGATCGAAAGCGGAATTTTTAAAAGTGTCTCGTAGAATATTGCATAGGGATTTGTAGAGTTCATCATTCTCGAACAGAATGGCGTATTTCTTTTTCGGATCTATATAGTTCTTGAAAAACTGGAAAATGTCGTTGTGAAGATCATTTTTTCCCAATTGGACATACATTCTCTTCTTTGTTACAAAACACTGCTCTGTGATTGGTTTCGCCGGGTTGTAATTTACTATCTTGAAAATTATTTGATTATTGTAATAATTTAGTGGTTTCTCGCTAATTGGAATTCCCATTATTGGATTTTCTGCCGTGGAATGTTTGGTTACATCTGTATCGTTATCTTCTTGTAAGTATTGGGAGTTTGATGGCTGAGCTTTAGATTTTTGCTGTTTACTGTCTTCATGTAGGATTTCGTCTATTATCTTCATTTCTTCGGGAGTTAACGTTGCAGTTTGATTTTTCTGGATGATTTTATCTAAGTCGCCTAAAGGGGTTGACGGATTCGAAATTTGTTGAGACTCTTCGGCTCGGTCGGTTAGAAATTCTTCTATATCGGATAAGGAACTGGGGTGATTAATGATAGAGATATCATCGTCATCTTCCTTTGAGAGAAGTTTCATTATTTCTTCCATGTTCTCATCTACACTGTTTAATTCTTTCGTGTGAATTTCGACACGGGATAAAGCATCTGCATTGGTGTTGGATTTACCTTTTTTATATATTACTTCGTAGTCAAATTCCTCCAGCTTTAATCTCCATCTGACAAGTTTTGAGTTTGGATCTTTAAGTGAAAATAGCCATTGTAGTGGTCGATGGTCGGATAAAATTTTGAATTTTCGTCCGAAAAGGTATGGCCGGAAGTATTTAGTAGCCCATACAATTGCTAACATCTCCTTTTCGATAGTCGAATATTTCAGTTCAGTTTCATTTAAAGTTCTGGATGCATAGGCGATGGGTTTATCATTTCCTATTGGACCTTGTGATAGGATGGCTCCTATAGCGAAGTTGCTTGCATCAGTCGTAAGGTTGAAGGGTTTAGTGAAGTCTGGATATTGCAGAAGTGGTTCATTAATCAATAAGCTTTTACAGGTTTTGATACAGTTTAAGAATTCCTCGGTATGTTCAATTTTTGCATCCTTTTTAAGACATATGGTAAGTGGTTTTGTAATTTTGGCAAAGTCCTTTATAAATTTTCTATAGTAACCAAGTAATCCTAAAAATCCTCGAATTTCTTTCGCTGTTTTTGGTATAGGATAGTCTATGATGGCTCTAATTTTAGTCGGGTTTGGTTTAATTCCCTCGCAAGTTACGACGTGGCCTAGAAAATCGACTTCTTTCTTAAGGAATTCACATTTGTCAACTTGTATCTTAAATCTTGTTTCTCTTAATCTTTCAAAAATTTTCTTAAGATTTACCATGTGTTCTTGAAGAGAGGTTGAAAATACAATAATGTCGTCCATGTAGACAAGGCATATTTCTCCTATAAGTCCTTTTAGTACGTTCTCCATTACTCTCTGGAATGTTGAGGGTGCATTTTTGAGTCCGAATGGCATTCTCAGGTATTCATAGTGGCCATTTTCAACGTTAAATGCAGTCTTCTGGATATCTTCTTCGGCCATTTCAATTTGATGGAATCCGCTGGCTAGATCTAGGGTTGAAAAGTATTGGCAGCGTCCTAGTTTGTCCAGAATGTCTGTTATATTTGGAATTGGATATCGGTCATCGATGGTTTTCTCGTTCACCTTCCTGTAGTCGACAACTATTCGCCATTTAATTTTTCCTGAGGCGTCTGGTTTCTTTGGAACGACCCAGATTGGGGATGACCAGGGTGATTGACTCGGTCTAATGATTCCTTGATCGAGCATCGAAGTGATCTGCTTACGTACTTCTTCTTTATGGATGTGTGGATACCGATATGACTTGGTGTAAACTGGAACTTCGTCTTTGGTTCGTATATGGTGCTTTATTTGGTTAGTAAATGTTAAAGGATCATCTGGGTGATGAAATATCTCTGCAAACTTCCTGCACAGTCGTCTTAGGTGAGATTCTTCTTCTGTATTAAGGTGATCGGTTCTAAGAAGAGGATCGACATCTCTTAGATTACTGTCTTCGGTAGGTATGATATCTGACGTGTATATATGATATTCTTCGAGATTTATTGCTTGACTTTTGATGGGATCAGTTAATGATATTTGGATGTATTCATCGCTGTTATTGACTAGCTCGGTCCAGGCAAGTTGATTACAGGCAACAGTGAGAGTTTCTCTTAGGATGGCACCTTCGATTTCTTGTCTTGGGATGACGATTGTACCGGATGCTTCCTTTACTGGCAATCTGACTTGGGTAATTGTTTGGGGCTCTAGCTGGACTGTATAGAATTGGGCTTTGTTTGTGACATAGTAATTAATAGGAAGAATAGAATGCTCTGTAGTAAGAGTAGCTTGGGTAAAATCGAGATTTGCTTTTAGAAGTTTAAGATTATCGAGGCCGATAAGACCGTCGAATGTCTTGTGAAATTTAAAAAGATAAAATTTTAAGTTAATATCCGAGTTAAATTCGGGAAAAATTGGAATTTCTACACAATAATCTTGTGAATGATTCTGAAAAATTGATGTAACGATAAATGGTTCATATTTAATATTATTTTTGTAGAATTTATTGGCTATATCAGGATTAAGGAAAGATTTAGTGGCTCCTGTATCAATAAGAAGTTTAAGAGGTGGGTTTTGAATTTTAATGTAAGGAAGCTCTCTTTTATCAGCATAGGAATGTAATTCTACTACGTTTCTTCTTTTTCTTCTGGAAACGTTTGAAAATTTACATTTTCATCATATTCTTGGCTTTCTTGTTCATAATAAGGGTAATCTGTGTATGTGTCATTGTCTATACCTTCATCGTAATTATTTTCTTCTTGTTGTTCGATATTAAAAAGTTCTTCTACAGTAAATCGGGGGCTGGCTGTTTGTTGAAAGCGGAAGTTTCTTTGAGATTGGGGTCTATTAAAGCCGGTTTGGCGTGTAGATATGCTCATAGGTGTTGGCTTATATGATTGAGATGGCACTGGTTTATGAAAATTGGGTTGATTAGCCCTAGAATTTTGTGCATATGGAGTGATTTGTTGATTTTGTTGAAATCTAGGGGGTTGAAATGTCCCTCTTGGATTATTGTTAAATGGCTGCTGTTGCAGGGGCATTTGATTTGGCCTAAAGAATGGCTGTGGCCATTGGGGCTTGGGCACCTCAGGCTGCCATCGTGTAGGAGCGGGTGTATGAGTTAAATTTAGTCTCTGTGTTTGTGAAGTAGATGGTTTATTAGATGATAGGGAATAATTATTTTTTTGGAGATATCTAATGTTATTTTCTTCCTGAATATATTGGATAGCAAGGGCGAGATTAGGTGGTCTCATGGATCGAATTGTTGATCCTAGGGGTTCTCTAAGGCCTGCCAAAAATGTGGTTAGAGCTTGTTGTTGGAAAAATTCTTTTTTACTTCTTTTAACTTCCTCGATTTCTGTATGTAATTCAATGTGATTTGAGATAGTATTTAAGAGACTCATAACTTTTTCATGAAATTGATGCGGGTTTTCGTTCGGAGCTTGACGAAGATTGACTAAATCTCTGGTTAACGAGTTTTCGTTACGTTGGTCTGAAAAATTTTGGACAAGAATTGATTTTATTGACGGCCAGTCTTTACAGCCGTATACAGAAATAATTTCTCTGGCTCTTCCTTTAATTTTGTTCATAATTCCTCGGGTGAGCATATGATTTTGAAAATTTTCGGGATTTGTATGATCCCAGAAATGGTTTAAAAGCATAGAAATAACATCAATAAAATTGTGAAGTTCATTGGGATTGCCGTCGTACTCTGGTACGATAGAAAGGTCTTTGTTTACATCAAAAATTGGTGCCATATTGGAGTTATTTGAACAAGATGCTGGAGTAATAATTATTGAAGGTATTTCGAACGAATTTTTGGACTTAAAAATAGGGTTATTATCAACTAAATCTAAATCAGGTTTAATATTTTCACTAGATTCTATATTAGATTCAAAAATTGTTGCAAGAGAATCGCTTATTCTAAATGATGATACTTGTGAAATGATATTTGAATTAGAAATAAGATGAAATTTGCTTACAGGTAGAGGATGATGCCTGGATGCATTCCTTTTTGGTACAAGTTTCTTTTCTTCTTTAAGTTTCTTTTCGGCTTTCTTCATAAATATTTTTCTGTGCCAATTTGCCTGGAATCCGTGGGTTAAACAGCTGCAGTTTTCCCTGGATTTTGGTTCGATAGCGGGTAAACGTTTGAAAACGACGAGGATCTTCTGGAGACTCTCCCACTAATCCACTGAATGCGCCAATTAAGGGTTGTCACTCCCGAAGGT
The DNA here is from genome assembly GCA_918026665.1 of Diabrotica balteata. Lineage (NCBI taxonomy): Eukaryota > Metazoa > Arthropoda > Insecta > Coleoptera > Chrysomelidae > Diabrotica > Diabrotica balteata. The sequence goes on from OU898276.1 coordinate 176,547,747, forward strand.
ACTTTTTAAAAAGGCCCTTTTAAAGGTACAACTAACAGAGTAACAGCACTTTATTTAATATAATTACAACTAACTTTGAAATAAAAATGAACAGTATTTATATAAAATTAATTGATGACGACCTGTCTGCAATATGTGTCGAAACTGCTGATCGGCTGGAGTATTGAACTGCAATACCGCTGACAACTGGGGTTATTGTACCGTAATTCGCACTAAGACTTTAAATATCACAATAAAATATATATATATATATATATATATATATATATATATATATATATATATATATATTAATTGCATCTTATGCATATTAATTGCATTAATAGCAATTGCTATCATAACTTTATGGTTTTAAATATAATACGGCCATTCTGGATTATGCAATAATTTCTCTATTATCTCAGTGCATTTTAATTTACATTCATTGCCTACATTCTAGACTTTTCCTCGCTTATTTACTATTTCAAACGCTGCCAATATAGACTTGTTTTTTTTTATTCAAAGTCAATCTTCCGCAACAATTTTCGCCGCCGCCTCCGCGGAAGCCCCCGTTTCGCTACACTGTAAGTACAAAAACTGGATTGTGTGCAGTAAATTTGTAATGTGGAAAAGCTGTTACGGTTATCCGAGATTTTAATTGTTCGTGCTTCGGCTGATGGAAATATTCCAGTGGAAGTTAAGCTGCTTACCGCTGCCGCTCCAAAAATTGTAATTCAGGCACAAGTGACTTCATTGTTTAATATCTTTTGAGAGATATCTGCATTAACTGCCTCTTTCGCTCTTTCTCCTTGTGGATCGCGATGATAATACGACGATGGAGGAATATGGATTTAATGAAGTTTCTGATTTTCTGTGGTTTCGATTAGGGATTTAGTTTATTTCTAACGCAGGGAGTTGATTAGTAATGAGGACAAATTAATTTTGGTTCATGAAAATCGAAGTTAGCATTTCTATCAATTCGCTTTATTTCAGGATTCTAGGTTAAATAATTGATGAAATTAGGAGAATATAAGATTTATAATAAAAGTTGTCTAATATACTTGTTATTACACTGTTTGCATTTTAACAGGAAATTTTGCATTTTTATACCATTTTATTGCTATCTGCCTTAATTATCTTTACTTTTTTTTTCTTGTTTTTGGATTCCCATGATAAAATACTCAGGAGATATACAGAATTGATCGTATAGTCGATCCGTTGGTTCTTTGTGTTTTTGGCATACTTTCTATGCATTTCTGGCAATTTTGGTAAAGTGTTCCACTCCTATGCCACACTGCATTAAGCGCTTGATTAATTTACGCTTTGTGGTTATAATTTCATTAGAAATTTCTTTCTCCATGAGCATCCAAAGATTTTCTTTCAGATCTGGCGAATTGTCAGGCCAGTTGAACACCCTAATCTGATTGTCAGCAAGGAATTGTAAATTATGAATTTCGTCATATATAAACGTGAAATTCTTATTCGGGAACCACTCTTGGATCTGGGGAAGCATTTTTATCTGCAGTACCGTCAAGTTCTGGTCCTACCGTATTGTTCCTTCGACAATGTAGAGTGTACCAGTTCCTTGACTGTTTATGATAGACCACACCATAACTCTCAGGGAGTGCTTTACCGTTCTTACAATACAATCCAGTTTACATTTTCTCCCAGATCTTCTACTCGCCAATTTAGTTTTATCCATGAGGATCTGTATGGTAGATTCGTCCGAAAAACAAACCTGGAATAGTATTACTATTTTGGAATCGTGGTCAATATAAAAATAATTTGTGAATGATGTCATCATGTGCAAAGTGCTAGCGAACTTTCTATATTAAAAGGCATGAACCGAAAAATAAAATAAAGTAGTAGTTTTTGTCTATCAGATTGGATTTAATTCAATATTTCGAAAACCCTTAACATTTTATGCACTACATACAATACTAGTATAATATATCCATTCAAATGGTTCTTCTTCTTCTTCTTCAGCCTGTGTTCGTCCACTGCTGGACATAAGCCTCTTCCATTTGCTTCCATCGATTTCTACTTTTGGCAATTCTCATCCACTGCTTGCCCGCGACTTGTTTGATATCGTCTGTCCACCTCTTCTGCGGTCTGCCTACTCCTCGCCTGTTCTCTCTTGGTCTCCAGTTTGTTAATATTTGTGTCTATTTTTCGGGATTATCTCGGGCAACGTGTCCGACCCATTGCCACTTGAGCCTTGCAATACGTTCTGAGACATCAGTAATTTTTAGTCTTTTACGAATGACGTTATTTCGAATCCTGTCTCTCAAACTAATCCCTAGCATGGCCCTCTCCATTGCTCTTTGGGTTGTACTGAGCTGCTCTTTTCTTCACAAAGGTTTTCTTTGTGAAGGCCATGGTCTCCAGTCCTTATGTAGTGACAGGCAAGATACATTTGTCATAAACTCTACGTTTTAGACACATTGGTATATCTTTATTCTTCAAAATAAAGCTTAATTTGCCGAAAGCTCCCCAAGACAGTTGTATGCGTCTTTTTATTTCGGCTATTTGATTTTCTTTGCCGATTTTAATGATATGTCCAAGATATATATATATATATAGTGGTCTACATTTTCAAGACTGACGTTGTCAATAACAAGATTAGTTTGTAAATTACTCATTATTTTTGTTTTCTGAAGGTTCATTTTGAGACCTATTTTATTTGACTGCTGGTTTAATTCCTTCAACATTTGCTCCAGTTCCTTGATATCTGTACTAAATAATACTATGTCATCCGCAAACCTCAAATGACTCAAACGTACACCATCAATGTTTAGACCTTTTTCCTCCCAGTCAAGCTGTTTGAATACATTTTCCAATGCTAAGGTAAAAAGCTTTGGTGAAATAGTATCACCTTGTATAATACCTTTATCAAGGCGCATTTTTTCAGTTTTTTCGTCTTTAATGATTTTGACGGGAATGTGGCCTGTTCATAAATGTTTTTAATGAGTGTAGTGTACCGTGAGTCTACAAAAAGGACCAAGTCTCAATACTATCGAAAGCCTTGTGAAAGTCGATAAATGCCGTATGTAAAGGTACATTATATTCTGTGGTTTTTTCTACTAGTGTTCTGATGGTTTGTAAGTGATCATTAGCACCAAACCCTTTTCTAAATCCCGCCTGTTCAACCGGTTGATATAAATCAAGTTTTTGTGTTATGCGGTTGGTTATTATTCTTGTTAACAATTTGTATAAGTGTGACAACAAACTTATAGGTCTGTAGTTTTCAATATTAGTAGAGTCTCCTTTCTTGTGTAAAAGTATTATTTCGGCATTTTCCCATAGGCTGGGTATTCTTTTTTCTGTTAGACACTTATTCAGTAAGACTTCCACAACTTCTACAACGATGTTGCCGCCCATTTTTAACATTTCAGACGTTATACGATCCTCGCCAGGAGCTTTTTTGTTTTCATTTGCTGTAAGGCATGTGTAATTTCAGAAAAGCTTATTTTAGGGAGGGTTTCCGAGCCGACGTTTAGAATTGTTCTGTGGTCTGTTTCGGGGTTCTGTATAGTAGATGTATAAAGATTCTTATAGAACGTTTGTATTTCCTTGATTATTTGAGTTTTTTCGGTCACCGTTCAAATGGTTATAGCGCAATAAATTCAGTAAAATGTGTGAGCAATCGCTCGTCGAATATTCGGATTTTTTTATAATTAATAATATCAAAAATTAAATAAAGAAAAAAGGAAGGCAACAACATGCGGTGTTCCCAAGCGGTCACCCATCCAAGTACTTGCAAGTACTAACCGCACCCGACACTGCTTGACTTCGGTGATCAGACGAGAACCGGTATATTCAGTGTGGTATGGCCGTTGCCGATTATAAGTGAAACAGATAGATATTAAAATGAATTAGGTGACCAATTGTATCAATATAACTACAAAAGTTGTGAGCTAATGTGTACCAATAAAATTCTAACTTTTTTTGGGAGCCAACAGTTAAGGCTTCGTCTAGCTCAGTCTCTCAAGTGTGAGAACGTCCCACAAATAATAGCACCTGTGGATTTTATTTCATGGTCGACTATGTGTTTTTGAAAGTCCTTGTGTGGTAGGTACCACGAGGCTCAGAAAGTTCCACCCATGTGATTATGGTATGTCCTACTAAAAGGTGGACCAAAAAAATTCAATTTGGACAACACACTAAAATAAAAAACCTTGTGTTAACAACTGCATACGTTTTAAAGATTTTCTTGTCATACTTAGAAAAAACAATTTTCTGAAAGGTCATAGCATTAAAATAAATTGGTTCAAATGATTTAAATAAAGATTCTACATGTATACAGGGTGAGTCACGAGGAACTTTACATACTTCTACCATATGTAGAGTCATATCAACTCCTCTTCTTTATTAATTAACAGGGTGATTTGTGTAATTGACCATTTATTTCATTTTACTGTAGTGTTTATACGGCTCATTTGAATTTTTTAATTTTTGCATGATACAGTACACTACTATTAAGCATTCGACTGGTATTAGCTAAACTAAAAAATTCCAGGACTGGTTTTGGAAAAATTAATTTAGGGATTCGTATTAAATATTACACCCTGTATATATATATTTTTTAAATGCAATAAGTGATTTTCAAACTACATAAATAGCCAATGAAAACGACACATGCGACAATGTTGTCGCACTTTTATTAAATTTTTAGTGAACGATCAAATCTTACCAAAAATAGAACAACCATAATGAAGTATCAAATTATAAGGTAATTAATTTAAACAAATGTTATAAATTTCAAACATTTTAATTGAAATAATAAACTGAGTCACTGCACAACAAAAAAACAGTAACTACTAACAATAACGAAAAACAATTAAAAAAAAAAACTAAAAATATGTACATAGTTATGATAAACCCATAAATTAGAACTGGAAAAGATACAATAATGGTAACAAAATAAAAATAATTCAAAATAGATTTTCGAAATGGAACCTTGCAGCCTGTACACATTTTTGTTGCCGAATTGTTAATTGACGTATTGAATTACGGATACTCTGGGGATCGTTTCTAATAGTATTACAACAATGTATAATTCTATCAATTAATTGTTGTCGGTTATTAATATTCACTGCGTAAACTAGTTGCTTCAATCGTCCCCAAATATGGTAATCAACGGGATTGAAATCAGGGGATCTTGAAGGTCACGAAATAGGACCTGCACGTCCTATCCACCTGTTGCCATAAACATTATTGAGATGTTGTCTCACTGTCAGTAAAAAGTGTGGGGGTGCCCCATCATGCTGAAAATACATCCCTCGGATAGCAACGTTCGCGTTGGCAAGCAAATTCGGCAAAACATTTTGTAGAAAGTTCAAATAGACCTGCCCTGTTAAAGGACCATCAAAAAAGTGAGGACCTAGTAATTGGTTATTTATGACACCAATCCACACGAAAACCTTAACTGAGAACGACGTTCTCGAATAGCATGGGGGTTTTCTTCTGCCCACACATGTGAATTTCGTGAATTATTTATTCAGTCTCTGGTAAATTGGGCTTCATATGTAAAGAGTGTCCTGTATAGCGTTGGTCGATTATTGTTAATCCATCTACAAAATTCCAACCTATCGATCTCATCTCCAGCATGTAGTCGCTGAACCAATTGAATGTGATATGGGTATAGATTATGTTTTTGTAAGACTCTACTTACTTTTGATTGAGTAACATTGAGTTCTCGACTTACTTGTCTAGTGCATATTGTAGGGTTCATAGTAACGGCGTCCATAATGTCATCTTCCTGCGCTTCATCTACATGTCGCTCTGTTGTTCCACTAGGAAAAGTGCCATTTTCTCGCAAATAATTAAAAACTGACCCAAATGTTGGATGACTGGGAGTTCGACGATTAGGAAATCTCCTGCGATATTCTCTACTAGCAGCCCTACCATTCCCATTACAGAATCCATAAACAAATATAATGTCTGCATATTCTGTGGTCGAAAACTGATGTGGCATTTTGAACGAAAGTAAGAAAAGCTCTACCAAAACTAACACAATGTACTTAACGTAGATATGACAGAAGAAATATGTATTCTTGTACACATAAGTAACAATTGATAATGACAATAATGACAATGGGTATAAAATATCAAGAAACGTCAAACGGTCAACGCTAACCTTCATTTTAAACTTTTTTAGATTTATTTTTATTTAGTACAGTTGATGCAATGTATTATTATTTGACATAAAATTTGAATCATTTACAATCAATAAAAACTAACACATACAAGAGGTTTGACTTTTTAATCAATTTAATTTATTATTTATCAAAAATAATGCATCAATACGATCTATGAGTAAAAATTTAAAATTGAAAAACAATTGATTCTATCGTAGAGATAATACAAAGTGACAGTAAAGATGTTAATTTTCTACGTATTAGATTATGTTGTAGGAACTCATTTTAATTAAAATGTTTGAAATTTATAACATTTGTTTAAATTAATACCTTATAATTTGATACTTCATTATGGTTGTTCTATTTTTGGTAAAATTTGATCGTTCACTAAAAATTTAATAAAAGTGCGACAACATTGTCGCATATGTCGTTTTCATTGGCTATTTATGTAGTTTGAAAATCACTTATTGCATTTAAAAAAAATATATATATACAGGGTGTATTATTTAATACGAATCCTAACCTAAATTAATTTTTCCAAAGCCAGTCCTGGAATTTTTTAGTTTAGCTAATACCAGTCGAATGCTTGATAGTAGTGTACTGTATCATGCAAAAATTTAAAAAATCAAATGAGCCGTATAAACACTACAGTAAAATGAAATAAATGGTCAATTACACAAATCACCCTGTTAATTAATAAAGAAGAGGAGTTGACATTTTTTAGTGGCCACATGATATGCTCCCTGAGGGACTCTACATATGGTAGAAGTATGTAAAGTTCCTCATGACTCACCCTGTATACAAACGATTAATACATTTAAAAATAAAACGTGATTTGGGGGATAAGTTATGCCAATAAAGAAATATAAGAAATATAAGATAGATACATAGAAAAACTACAAACTACAAATATGAAATATGTACTCAGCCCAGAAAACGATTTAAATATATAAATGAATTTACGAGCAAAGATATCAGTTCCCTTTTCTATTAAATTTAAGTAAAAACTGATATGACAGAACGGAGTTGCCCACCTGACAAATATATTTGATCGACTTGAAGTAGGGCATAGATATTTTATATATGTCTATGGCATAGAATAGAATGAAGTAGATATAGGGTTTAAATATGAGAAATAGAATATCATAAGTGAAAGATTAAATATAATATTTAGTTAAGAGAAGAGTTGAGCGCCTACTATTTCTATAATAAAAAAGAGAAATTTAACAAATGAATAAAATCAAAAGAAATTGAAATAAAATAATTATTTAAAGAAAAATAACAAGTATGTGACGTATATAATTTTACACTATCTTAATTATCTCAAAAATCACAGGAGATTTTAATGCAAAAACTGGAACAAAAGAAGAGGGTGACACACAATATATCGGTCGCTTAGGGCTGGACAACAGGAACAAAAGGGGTGAGATAGAGTACAACTACTTAAACAACGAAAATTTATTTTGTCTCAACACTTTCTTTAAAACATCTAAACAACGTAAATAGACATGGATCAGCCCAAACAAGAAAACTACGAACGAAATAGACTACATACTCTACAATAACAAAAACATATGCACCAACGTGACAGTACTAAACAAATTCTATACCGGGAGTGACCATACATTGGTCAGAGCGAATATTAAAATACAAAGGAGAGTAGAATGAAACAAACTTATTAAACTAGAACGATACCCAACCACCAATGTCCTGTTTCAAAAACAAACGGAATACCAAAAAGGGCTAAGCACAAGACTAAAATCAATAGAGACACTGAAACAAATGGATATACAGCCAATAAAATAAAACTAACTGTAACAATATCAATTACTATTAAACTGGGAATAAGCCACAATTAAAGATAAAAATACGTTTATTGACGTTTCAATTTCCACTTCGGAAATCGTTCTCAAAATACAAACAGTAAAATAAACAAATTTTGTTTTTTGTTACATAGTGAAAAATTCTTCTAATAATTTAATTTTATCTGACTCATTTATATTGACAATTCAGACATACATTATGCATTTTAAAGTAGACGACTTTAAAATGATATTGCCAATATTGTTGAGTTGCGCTCCTGGGACGACTTTTCTTATAAGATAGTTCATTCGATTACATGAAATCAACTTGAGAATATCCGTCAGAAAAAAATCATAGCATGTAATTTGTCTTTAAAAAGACAAACACATGACATGATGACAGTAAAATTTTCCTGTTAGTGATTCCATAGTAAATTATGAGGGAAAAACCAGGAAAAAAACCTCATAATACTATCCCGATATTGTAAGTATTTGTTCGTGAATTTAGTTTACCTTCAACAAACATCAAAATTCTGATTTTATATGTTACGTTATTTAAAAAACATAAACGATGTATCCTCTATATGTTACTGACTTACTAATACTGGTATTTTCTTATTAATAACTTCTCTTTCAATATTGGTAACCAGATCCTACTACATTCTGCCGAGGAATTTGCGACACAATTGGCCTCATTTAGCATAATTAGAGCGCTTCTTTGATTTTTCTTTTTTTACCATCCGTTTCTTTTAGGACTACATTTGAATTATTCCATTGAACCCTATGTTCATTATACCATGCGTGTTTACAGATTTGAGATCTATCAAATTCTCTATTTTTAATATAAGATTGATGTTCACTTATTCTAACATTTAATGACCTTGATGATTCACCTAAATAAAACTGATCGCATTCACAAGGTATTTTATAAAACACAGTTTATATTCACAGTTTAAAAGTAATGAATTTACAATGCCACAAGAAAATAGCTTCAGAACAATGTAACAATATCATCATCATCAGTGGTGCTACAGCTCTAGTTGAGCCTTGACCTTCCCAGTTTACTTCGCCAGTCGTTTCTGTTCATCGCCAACCGTTGCCAATTTGCCGCGCCGATTTTCCTTGCGTCCTCGTCCACACCGTCCCTCCATCTCAGTCGTGGTCTGCCTCTACTCCTATTTCCCACTGGGACCGATAATAGAGTTCGTCTGGGTGGGTAATTTTTATTTGCTCCTGACACATGTCCAGCCCATCTAAGCCTACCTATTTTTATGAAGGATATTACATCTCTACCATTTACTATTTTTTTATACTTCTCGTACAATTCAAAATTATATCGCCTTCTCCAAATACCATTCTCACAGAATGCGCCCATTATTCTTCTAGGTATGTTCCTTTCAAAGACGAGCAGAAGATTTGCGTCTGTTTTGGAGATGGTCCATGTTTCTTACCCATATGTCAGCACTGGTAGGATGAGTGTTCGATATATTATTAGTTTGGTTTTCTGGCTTAAATTTCTGTTTTTTAGCTGCTTGCTTAGTCCAAAATAACATTTGTTTGCTAGCAGTACCCTCCGTTTAACTTCTTCAGATATGTCATTATCGTTTGTTATGAGAGAACCCAAATATGTAAACTTATTTACTACCTCAAAATTATATTGGTCTATACTGAAGTTTTGTTCGGCGTTTCTAGCTCTATCTCTGTTATTTGGAATAGATGCTAACATTTTGGTTTTTTCCTCGTTTATTTTAAGGCCCATATTTTGTGCGGCTGTCAAGAAGGTGGAAGTCATCTCTTTAAGTCCTCGTGTAGTACGTGCAATCAAATTAAGATCGTCAGCGTATTAATTTATGGGGAATGTTAAGTTCATTCATGGCTTCGTATAATTTACCTCTTATGACGCTGACTTAAAATCCACAAAGAGATGGAACGTGTCAATACCTATGTAACAATATCGGTTAAGAAAATATGCTCAAACACGAAAACAGTCATAACATCTAAACTCCAACCTAATACAATTCAGCTTCAAAAGTTTAAACAAAAACGCGAAGAAAGAAACTAGGAACGATCATAGAAACTATACTAACAATGTAATAAAATATATGATACAAGATAACTGCAATATGAAAGTACTAAAAGCAAAAAACTCAAGCGGCATAACAAAAATCATAGAAATTACAAACGAGCAAAACGTCACCGTTCGAGACAGAAAGGAAATAAGCGAGGCCATTGACTAAATTATACTCGGTAAATACTCAACCACAACAACGACGTACTGAACGAACAATAATTAACACCGGCTCAGAAGAAATACCGGACATAACCGACTATGAAATAAGAATGGCCCTAAATCACCTAAAAACGAATAAATGTCCGGGAGAGGATAAAATTTATTAAGTTGAAACGTTGAAAATTGGTGGCAGAAAAATGGATCAGATATTAAATATTTTATTTAATAAAAGTAAATGATAAAGGAAAGATTCCTCAAGAATGGTACAACTACGAAGTCATTCTACTATTTAAGAAAGGAGACAAAGTAAACATCGAACATTACCGACCAATATCCTTCCTATCACATCTGTATAAATTACTAACTAAAATTATAACAATCCGCCTAACACATAAGCTCGATTTCTAGCAACCTATCGAGCAGGCTGGATTCAGAAAATATTTAGTACCATAGTATACATTCAAGATACACTAAAATAATTAAAAACATAATATATGAAAATGCCACCATGCAGATAAAGCTGGACAAAAGCACAAAAACTAATCCTATAAGACTACAACGGGGAGTAAGACAAGGAGACACCATCTCTCCCAAACTATTTATCCTTGCTTTAGAAGACATTTTTAAGAAACTAGAATGGAACAACAAGGGTATCAACGTCGACGGATCATACTTAAACCACTTGAGATTCGCAGATGACATAGTTTTAATAGCCGATAATATCCAAGAACTAAATGATATGTTACAACAGTTAAATGCAGTTTCAAGAGCGGTAGGCTTAAAAATGAACTACAGGAAAACAAAAAGTACTGAGCCGAGCCAGTTCAATTGAACTGCATCCAAACCATTCACGGAGATTGCGTAGCCACGAGATTTTACGTCTTCCTACGCTTCTTCTACCTTTGATTTTACCCTGCATTATATTCCTTAGTAGTTCGTACTTTTCACCTCTCATTATGTGCCCCAAGTATTCCAATTTCCTGATTTTTATGGAATATAAAACTTCGCGTTGTTTTGCTAGTTATTCGAGAACTTGTTCGTTTGTTTGTTTCGAACATTACCGACCAATATCCTTGCTATCACATCTGTATAAATTACTAACTAAATCATAACAAACCGAAAACTAGGAATCAAAATAGTTATCAAACTAGGAAAACCAAAATAAATATGCTGAAATTAAAACAAGAACACAACTGGCATGGGGCACTTTCGGCAAACTGGTATATATCTTGAAAAACACCTCCATTCCTGTTAACTTAAAAAAGGTGTAAAACACATGCATACTAGCAGTTTGTACCTACGACTTGGAGACAGTAGCCCTTACCAAAAAATCTGCTAAATAATTAGAAACAATGCAAAGAGCAGTGGAAAAATCATGCTTGGAATATCACTGAGAGATATGATTAGAAACACTGAGATAAGACGTAGATCTAAAATTAGGGATATTGTGGAAGAAATTACAAAAATAAAAGATGAATGAGTTTCTCAAGATAGAGAAAGAGGGAAGCAATTGGGAGAGACGTACATTCAGATGTGGATGGAAAATGGTTGACAAAGAGAGATATTAATTATCGTAACACATTACAAGGATTTTTAGATTTGAAACGTCCAGTTTTTCTGCCTTAGCAATAATGTAAACCCCCTTAAAACCAACCCTGATTTATATAATTTTATCGCTATTACGATTCGTAACTCGCGTCTTTTTATCGGGCTCGTCGCAAACCACAGCCGTTGCGACGCTCTTCAAATCAAATAAGCAAACAAATCCGATGCCGTGAAGTTGATACGGCTCACTGGAAATCACTGAAAATATTTCTTTGCAATTTGGCGTAAGCTGTTCCAGTCTTGTAGCTCTTCACAATGAGCCTCTCGTTGTCGTTTGGTTGGTAATACAGTAACGTGACGTCCCGCTACACGACTCTAAACGAATCTATCCCCGATTCGCAACAGGGCGGCGAGGAATCATATGAAAGGATCACGATGCACAAAAGATTATTAAGTTTGATGAGCTTCAACGCCAGTGGCGGATGACAAAATGTGATATGGGGATTAATAAGCCAATACCCGACTATGGAGATGATCTCATGCAGAAGTATTTTGGGGAGGGATTTGAAAAGGCTTTAGGCTAAACTGTGGCTTTTATAATGCATGTTGTTTAGAAGATTTGGTATTATCCCTTACGAAAAATAACATCAGGCATATTTAGGACTTTTATAAATACATTATGATGTGGTTAATATTTTGCATAATATTATTTAAGATAATTGTTATATTTATGGTAAAATTTGTTGTAGACACCAAAATATGACTGGTCAAACGTTATCCTTTTTAGTGTTTCTTTAACAGAGTATCAAAAGTTGGAAGTTCAATAAATAAATATAAAAGGGATACATTCTGCAATCCTCATAGCCTCTCTCACCCGTTGTTTCAATAAGTAGGATCATTGCTGTGATGTTACTAATATTATAGGGAGTAAGTATACTGAAAGTTTAGTGTTAATGGATCAGATTAAAAGTATGATTTTCTTTACCAAATATTTATTTTTAACTTTTATTCACAATTCTGTTAGACTAAAGATCTAATAAAAATAGAACCAAATAATTCCAGGAGATAAAGAGAATTTTTGACTATAAATGATTATTAATTAAAAAATATTTAATTATGTCGTTTCTAAAACTACTTAATAGTGATTCCAAAGTAGTGATTCCATGCGCTGCCCGACTACTTAGCCCTGGGTTCGTTTCCTATTTATTTTCTCCCCACACCAATCCCAGAAAGGTAGAGAAAATAAAAAAAAAACTTATGAAGTCACAGTAAAGGTATATATTATTTATTAAATAATAATAAACAGAATCCATATTATTATGAGTGTGAAACGAAAATAAATTTTTAAATGGTGACTCCTAAACGAGAGAGAACTAAACGATTCCTTCGTTCTGAAGGAGTCGTTTCGTTCTTCAGGAAGGGTTCCGATCTTTGTGGAAGTTAGCCGCTGTCGGTGATTGTTGGTTGGGTTAAGCGAGGTTGTTGGTCCAGATTATAGCAATCTTTTGTGTCTCCAGGTTGGTAAATGCGTTTCAAATTATATTCTCATGCATCAGTGGATTTAAAGTAGTATAGGTGGTTGCTGACTGTTTCCCGAAGATAGTGTGGTTGGCTATTGCTTACTCCCCGCAGTAGTATAGTAAGATACTAACCAATTGTTGTGACTAAAGTTTCATTCTCTACAGCCTGTAGAGAATTTGGAATGAAACTGAATACAAAGAAGACAAAAACGATGGTCATCAGCAAGCACCAAAACGGAAGGGTGAAGGTCAATGTCGACGGAACGGATCTGGAAAGAGTAACAAGAACAACGTACCTTGAAAGTAATCTTGATGAAACTTGGGACCACTCACTAGAGATAAGAATACGCCTGGAGAAGGCACGTACAATGTTTTACAAAATGCAAAAAGTTTTATGCAACCGCCAGCTGGGCATCTCATTGAGAACTAGAATACTTAAGTGCTATGTTTTCTCCACCTTGCTCTATGGTGTTGAAGCCTGTACAATGACAGAAGCAACACAAAAAAGAATCCAAGCATTCGAACTCTGGTGTTACCGTAAAATGCTCAGAATATCCTACATGAGCCATACGACAAATGCGGAAGTCTTGCGGAGGATAAATAAGGAAAGAGAGCTTATGCTTATAATAAAAGAACGGAAAATACAATATTTTATTCACATCATAAGAAATCAAAAGTATAAACTGCTCCAACTTATAATCAAAGGCAAAGTTAATAGCAAAAGAGGACCAGGAAGAAGACGCAACTCTTGGCTTAAAAACCTACGGCAATGGACGAACATGACCTCCATAGAACTATTCAGGGCTGCTACAAATAAGATTAAATGGGCAAATGTAATGGCCAACGTCCTTAAGGATAAGGCACCGTAAGAAGAAGAAGAAAGTTTCATTGTAGAATGCTTATAGTGATATGATTGAAAAGAGAGCGAATAAAAATTTGTATCGGCTTATATAGAATGGAACGGCTACTAAAAATATTTATAATTTAGTGAGGTCGCTTTAAAATAATATATTAAGGGCGCCAAGTACCAAGAGCAGCATGGTGTCAGTATCAAGCATGGTCCTTACTTAGAACGCATACTTAGAAAACTTGATAATAGCAGACATCCAATTAGAGACAGAGTACTAATGTTCCCAACAAAGTGGCTTTCCACATTGTAGGAACCCATTAAGAATTTTTACTTCACTAAGGCAAAAATGCCAGGAAATGGATGGCTGATTTCTATACAGATATCTTACAATCAGGAGAAATCCCCAACTTAATGAGAAAAATATCCAGGATGACTTAGAATAGAAACCTATAGAGAAGTGCAATTCTTGAAGCCGAACCCGTATGGGGCTAAGAGCAAAGATGATGATGATGATTTGGACTTCTTATTTGAAACGGTTTTAGTAAAAAAATAAAATATCAAAACCCTGTAGAACAATCGTTTATTTTAACAACAATAAAATATTTAAAATTTTTATTGGTTATTATAAACTAAATTCATATTCAATAATTCCTTGACATGTTGTGTTTTAAATTGATTAATTAAATTTTAACTTTTTTAAAATAAGGCTAAAGTTTGAAGGTAAAATGTCAAGGAATTTAAGGGACAACCATTAAAATTTTAATTACAAATGAATCAGTTATACAAAAAAAGAAAAACAAACTAACAACAACTGCAAAAATAGGAAATCAACATTTTACAGTTACAAAACAGTAGTTAATTTAGAACATTCTTTTACATTAATCTGTTAGAATCTGTACTATCCTCACCAATATGTATAACAACACTTTCAACATTAAATTACAATTTTCTAGTGACTTTCTCCACATGCCTAATACTTTATCGTCACCACATCCATTCCTACCAATATGCTTATTATAGTATGATTTACTATAAATTAACCCAATAGCATTGAAGTCACAATGATAATACTGAATGAACATGTTCTCGTAAAAGTTAATCAATAACATAAACATTTTCATTTCTATTCATTTTAGTAAGTTGTACTAATTCAGGTCTTGTGAATGTTTCACTGAAATTATTATTATTTGCTTTTAACCAAATGATTATATCATCTTTTCTGACATAATAAGAAGCTAGATTTTCAACTAGCATACTGTGGTAAGGAGCATTATCCATCGACAAAGATTTTGAAGAAACCAGTAAACTTGCTTCTTGAACGAACCCTTTAGAAGAACCTGCATGCACAATAATGAAATGTTTGCCAGTTTAACCTTGTGGTTTGCGTATACTTTTTATATTACTATCCTGCCAAAAGTTTATTTTGGGTCCATTGGCATATATCCAGGTTTCATCTAAAAATATTACTTTCCTTGGGAAAGCACTATGACGATTTTCCATATACTTACAAAGAAAGCATGCTCTTTTAATAGCAATATTGGTACGATCCATTAATGGTCTTCGGTTGTCATCCTTTTTTCCATCCATAATTAAATCCCAATTCTTTCCATACACCAATGATGGATTGCTTATGAATACAATTTCTTTATTTTTTTAATTCGTCATTTAAACTTGTGACGGTAATAAGTATGCTTTTCTAAAAAAATAAACATGTAGTTAGTGCTTTATAAAAAAGAAATTCAAGTCAAATATTCCTTCTTCTTCTTAACATGCCATACACCGAAGTGCGTAGGCGACTATCTCATTACTAGAATTCTGTTCTTGGCGGCGTGATACAGCTCACCTGTATTGTGTATTCTGGTCCATTCTTTAATATTCCTTAACCAGGATAATTGTTTGCGGCCGGCTCCTCTCCTACCTTCGATCTTCCCTTGTAGGATTAACTGTGGTATTTCATATTTTGCTCCTCTTAATATGTGCCCAAGGTAACCAATCTTGCGTTTTTTAATTAATTCAAAGAGTTCTCTTTCCACGCCGGCTCTATTAAGGACGTCATCGTTTCGAACTCTATCCACCCAAGGTATGCGCATCATTCTTTTCAATGACCACATTTCAAATGCTTCAAGTTTGTTGATAGATGTTTTTTTAAAGTCCACGTTTCCATGCCATAAAGCAAGATGGACCATATGTAGCACTTGACCATTCTGTAGCGTATTTCGAAGTTTAGGTGTTGATTACATAGAAGCGGTCTGAATTTCACAAAAGCTTGTCTTGACATTTGTATTCGGGTTTTTATCTCGTGTTGTGGATCCGATTGGTCAATGATTGTGGTGCCAAGGTATTTAAAAGTTTTCACGCGATTTATACGATTGTCACCAATGCATATTATCGGGTTTTCTGGAGGGTTTCTACTAATGACCATATATTTCGTTTTCAAAATGTTGATTTTGAGGCCATATTTCTTACCTATACTATTCACCCTATCAAGTAATAACTGCTGATCTTCCAAATTATCAGTTATAATCACTGTGTCGTCCGCATAGCGTAGGTTGCTAATTGGCATTCCGTTCACCTTAATACCTAATTCCGTATCTTCTAATGCTTCCGCAAATATATTTTCAACATATAAATTAAAAAGCATCGGAGAGAGTAGGCAGCCTTGGCGGCCACCTTTCCGGATTTCAAATTCATCCGTATATTGGTCTTGATCAATCCTCACCTTTGCCATTTGGTTCCAGTATAGATTCTGAATAATTCTGATCCCCTTCTGGTCAATGTTGGCCCTATGTAGTAGTTCCATCATGATATCATGTTTAACATTGTCAAATGCCTTCTCGTAGTCGATGAAGGTGAGGTAGACATCTTTTCGTTGATCTAAGCAGTTTTGTATTAAGGTGTTCAAACATAAAATAGCCTCTCTTGTTCCTAGTCCTCCCTTAAAACCGAATTGTGTTGACCCGCTAAGTTCTTCTAGTATCTTGTACATTCTTGAGTGTAATATCCTAAGGAAGAGTTTCAACAAGTGACTCATTAAACTGATTAAGCGGTGTTCATTACATTTTGTGGCATTAGCTGTTTTTGGGATCATCACAAAGGATGACTGCAGCCATTTTCGCGGAATGTAACCAGTATCATATATTCTATTGAACAGCCTTACCAAGATTTCGATATTCTCCTCGTCTAGTAGTTTTATTGCTTCTATATTAATTTCATCTGGACCTGTTGCTTTATGCATCTTTGTGGTTCTAACTGCATATTCTATTTCACTTCGCATTATATACAAATATTCCACACAATATTTATAAATTGTTTTGCCGTTTGCAATTATAAATATTATTTATCTAAACAAAGAAGTATTATTGCTTTAAAATTGGTTTTATTATGCATTTGGTTCCACTTGCAGTCAATTATTTATTTTGATATAAGGTTGCATGGTAGAAAGCGAATGTACTTGGGCAAATTTGATTATTAAAATTGTGCTCGATATTTGCCTTTAAGTTTTCAAAGTTCAATTATTTATTTATTAAGAAGGAACTGTTGAAAATAACGTAAGTATTTGATAGGTACAACAGCTTTTGTTTCTAAAACTTGTCTCTTTACTCACTTCTATAACTATTTATTTTTTTTATATTTTTATGAGTAATAAAAATAAGTTTTTGAGAAATGCCAAATAAAAGTAAACTTACTTTGATCATACATAGAATACAATGTATTCTGTATAGTCATTTTTGTATCCTCAATTAAATCAGTCTTTTTAGAGTTTGAATGACGTCTGATTTTTCCAGGTGAAGAAAGAACTGGATTAAAATGAAATACTAAATATGGACTAAAATAAAAGATACATTTGTAATTCTACAATTTCAATATTGTTTAATGTGTTACCTCTTGAACAGATGAAAGAGCTTTTAAAGGGCCTCCATTTATTTTTTCCATCTCAAAATATTTACACAGATTTAAAACCAATTGTTGTGTTTGCGAGTTTAACGGTTTTCCAACCATTATCTACAATAAATGTACATTCGTAACAATAACGTAACACATACAAAATATGTGCTTGATATGATCGTTCATGAGTAATCTTTTATTTTTCCGACTGTCTTTGACTTTGTACTGCATGGTTTCTTAAAAGTTTAATCAAACGCAAAACGCAAAATATATTATTTTTTAATTTTAGAGATAACAATTATTAGCATACAACTATGTGCGGTAATATTTTCAATTCCACGTAACTATCAAATTTATCTGATTTTATAACACTCTGTATTAGTGGTCGAGCTATAATTCAATAACCTGCTGTTTGGATATTATGATTGTCCTACTGTAATATTGAACTAAAATTAAATATTGGGAGTTTCTAGTTGTTTATTCATCACATCAATATTCACAGGTACAATTTATTAAAATTTCAAGTTTTATGCACTTTAAATCTCAAATATTTGCATTAAATTATGCATAACACTTAAAATCTGCAATTATTGACACATTTGCGAAAGCTTACCTATAACGAACTATGCGAGCAGATCTTTTAACAGTAAATATTTTTATAGAAAAATTTGTTCCTTTTAAATTTTATCCCATTTACTTTTTGATATCAATACCCCACAGGTCTTTTAATTTTGAATGAGATCCTCCGACCCTTGCATCCGTAATCTTCGTGTACGTCACTCAACAGTCTATTCAACGAAAAGCGTTCGTTTTTTGTAATACTTCGAGATAAGGTTTTATAATATGTTTTTTTTATTATCTATTTTTAACTCTCGACAGTCTTGCTCATTTTATTCGTAATCCAAATAATCTCCTGGACAAAATTAACACACGACTAACATTTTTAAAACATTCAAAGAAGAATATTTTTTATTTTTGGGAATTGGAGCACAATTATTGTAACTATAATTACACGCTTTTGGTTTTTGACAATTCGACCTTCTTACTCCAGCCAAGAAAGAAAAAAGCTAAATGATGGAAAATCGGTAAAGACGTACAACTGATTTTATTTTAACTTTGATAATTTTAAGTTCACTTTTAAGTGTAAATTTTAGTTTCATAACACTCACTTAGAGTTCGTTTTAACCCAAAAATCAAGTTTAATGTTTAATTTTTTTTTTGAAGTTTACAAAAATGCGTATGAAGATGCATTAAGATATATTCGCTGTCCAAAAGTTTACAATGAAAGAATTAATTGTTCAAACCAATAGGCTTAACCTGCTAATTTATGCATTTATGCATTAGCATTATTTATGGTAATTTATTTTTCTTAATTCTTCCACATAATTCTTCCATTCTTTTTTGACATTTGCCACTACTAAAGTTTTTCCATTTGACTCAGTGCTTGGTTAAAAAGTAATTTGGTGATTTACTTTCTCAAATCCAGTTTTTATTATTGCATCCATATTAACAATAATTCTGTAATTTAATAATATATTTATTTGTATTTACATTACATACAACGTTTACCTTTTATTAACATACCGACATTAAATCAATCTTACTTTTTCTTCTTATTCTTTTTTTGGGGCTACGTCCTTGACAGTTATCCGGTAACCTCGATCTAATATGAAAGCGCAGTAAATTTTGCTGATTTACGACACCAGGTGTCGCTGTTCCGAACTTGCACGGTCCCACTAGGAAAACAACTGATAAAATATAAAATTATATAGAATATTTTTTAAGTAGATTAAATAATCCAGATCTCACACTCAAATCTGTCTATAATAATTAGGGTGTTAATTTGAGAGCAACTGAAGTCGACATAAAGTATGAATGCAAGAAATAGACTAAACAATATATTAGACAATAAAATGGTCTACCAAGCACTATGGGTACTGTAGAAAAGAAGGATACTGAATATGCAATTAAATTACTAAAATTAAAATCAAAATTGAAAGCAAAATATATAAATGGGTTATAATCCAAGTAGTTCAGTTGAATCCACAGTCAATGGAAACCTATAAAATTAATATGGAAATACTCAGTGCAGGAAGTCTAAACCGTCGAGCTGGGTCCTCTACGAGGTGAAGCTGTAATAAAGTTTTTTAAAAATAGGCTTAAATTTAGTACAATTTAAATTAATTTGAGTATTAAGACAGTGAGAGTTTTCATTTGTTTCTCTTGTAATCTCCAAATCTTCCAATAAATCCAACTCCAGATAGTTTTTCTTTCTACTAATGTCATGTAAAATAGATAAACCAGAATTGATGTTAAAATTGTAGTTGCTGGATAATAAGTGTTGACCAAAACTTGAAGAGTTTGGTCTTTTCAAATGTTCAGAAACTCTAGTGGATAACTTTCTGATGGTTCTACCTACATAAGAGGCATCACAATCATCACATTTTAATTTCTAAATACCACTTTTATCAAGTGTGTTCATCCTATCTTTGCTGTTGATTAAGAAGGAACCTAAAGTGTTGTGTGACTTAAAGGAAATTTTGATGTTATCAATTGTAGAAGTAAAAAGTTTAGATATTTTATTGAAAATGCTGCTAATATAAATGAAGGAGAAATATCTGATGTTAATAGAAGTATTAGATTGAAAAAACTGTGATGACTATGCAAGCTTTTCTGCAATTTTTAGTTTAGCTCTATTTAGAAGCTTATATATAATGTTAGGATCATAACCATTATTAAAAGCAATTTGCTTAAGAGTATTGAGTTTTAAATTAAAATTATCATTAGAAAGTGGAAATTTAAGTAACCTATGAATGTAACTGTTGAAAGCAGCCATTTTATGTTGAATTGGATGATTAGATGTTTGATTGATGATTTTATTTTGTTTTTTTTTAACAATCTACTACTACTACTTGTCGGTTTATAACGTTCTCCGCCGTTTTTTGACTTCCAATCGTCACTTAGTCCGGTTGTTCCATAGGTCTTCTTGTATGGCCCTTTTTCTCAGTTCTTTATTTATTCCTTCGCTCCAACTTTTTCTCGTTCTACCTCGTTTTCTCTTTTGTTCTGGTTGCCATTTTAATATTTCTTTTGGTAATCGTTGTTCATCCATTCTTTGTATGTGTCCGAACCAGATGAGTTATTTTGTTGTTAGGTCATCTGTGATTGTTCATTTGATTACCATTATTTCTCTAATGTGTTCGTTGGTAATATTTTCTTTTCTGTATCTTCCTGCGGCTCTTCTCCAAAAATCAATTTCCGTTGCTTTCAGCGTTGCCAATGTTCTTTCTTTCAGTGGCCATCAATGATCTGCTACAGTGTTATCTGCTTCTTCGCCATAATTGCCGTTAAATTTTGCATCGAACAATTTAACCCATCAGTTCAAAATTGAGGCCGTATCACTTAGGATATTTTCTTCTCCATCCTTACAGCTCCCTAATTTTGGTTTAAACTCTTTACTCATTTTGTTTACATTTCTGTAAAACTTTCGAATTTCATTTTCATTTCTTAGCCATTCTATGTTTTCTAGCTGCTTTTCTTCAAATTGTCTTTTTTTTCTTTTATGTAATATTTTTTCTTCCCTTCTTTGGATTTGGTATTCCTCCTTCGCTCTTCTTGTACATCTAGTTTGATTTATTTTTATACTCTATTTTTGTTATATGTTGCTTCTTGGCACTCCTCGTCAAACCATTCGTTTTGTCTAACTGGTTTGATTTTCCCCAATATTTCCGATGCCTTCATATGTATTATATTTCTACATTTTGTCCACAATTTCTCCACATTTTTCCCCGCTTCTAGCCTCTCTGTTGACTCTTCCATTTGTCTCCTATACTCTCTCCCAACTGTCTTGTTTCATATATTTATCATTCAAACAGATCGGCCAAATAGTTTATTTTAAAGTTATTCAATTTGTTTATCCCAGAGAGCTATTATTTAGACAACTGTGCTTGCCCAAACAGTCACTCAAGAGGTATTTTGTAAATTTTAATCATTCTTTAAAGCTTAAATTTTAGTGCATATTAAAAAAGGTTGAACATTTTATAAAATATTTTATTAAAAAACAGTTTGAAAAAGGCAGACTTTTTAGTTTATAAACATTAATAAAAACTTTAATAGTGATAAAAACACACTTTCCAAAAAAAACATAAGTTTTTTCTTTAGATTCAAGTGACCTATTGTCAAAAATCAAGATGCGTTTTAACGATAAAAAGTTTGGATTTCGTATACAGCTTTTGTATTTTAAAGCAAATAAACTCAGATTTTATACAGGTGTTAAATAAATAAAGATTTTTGCCATTTTTTATGATTCTCACGAGATCAATACAATATATCTCTTTCATTGACTAGCCACTATGAAGTTTCTATTACTAGTGCCTAACCTTTGAAAGTTTTGAGTTTGGGCAACAAATGTAAAGCATTTGAAATATGTTTAAAATCGCTGGATTTAAACATTCACACAACAAACGATCTAAAACATTTAAAACTTTTTTTTAATCACGATAGTAGGTTTTTAAAAAGAACTAAACTTCTGCAACAAACTAAACCCAAAACCCTTCTTAAATACGTTTTCCGTGACGTATGATCGTTTGTAATGGAAAACATTAAATTCTCCGTTTTTTATTCAAATTTTCAATGCCTCATATTTGTTACCACGATTCAAAATTACAATTTCATGTCATAGTTTTTAAAGACTGATCTCTGAAAATGTAAATTTTACTACAACTGGTAAATAAAAGTTATCAAATTTATTTATCTCACGAGAATCGTAAAAAATGGCAAAAATCGCGAAAATTTAATTTATTTAACACCTTTGTAAAAAATAAGTTTATTATCGGCAAAATACAAAAACTGCATCCGAAAGCTGCACTCTTTTACTATAAAATGCATTTTAATTTTTCTCGATACAACATTTGGTTCAAAAGATATCGATTTTTACCGTCAAGCTGATACAAATTTTATTTAACATTGATTTCGCGCGCCTAACTTACATGTAAAATCGCGGGCACATTAAGCGTTGTGTCTAAGAGAACGGTTTATTCTACACAAAATTGCTTATAAAAAATTTGGTTTAAAATCATTTTTTCTTCTTCATGTGCCTTGTCCGTTCCGAACGTTGGCAATTAACATGGCTATTCTGACTTCTTGTTTACGGCAGATCTGAATAGTTCAGCAGATGACAATCCGAACCATTGCCGCAAGTTTTGGAGTCACGAGTGTCTTCTCCTCCCTGGACCCCTTCTGCTGTCTATTTTCCCTTGAACGATCAGCTGTAGTACTCTATATTTATTATATCTCATAACGTGACCCAAGTATTCCAACTTTCTTTTCTTTATACCTATTCCTACCTCTCTCTCTTTACCTATCCGGCGTAGTACCTCTTCGTTGGTCACGTGCTCAGTCCAGGATATACGTAATATACGTCGGTAAGCACACATTTCGAAGGCCTCTACTTTTTTCATCAATGTTGCGGTCATTGTCCACGCCTCCATTCCATATAACAAAACCGGGAATACATAACATTTCAGAAGTCGAATTTTGAGAGGTAGGATGAGGCTTTTAGAGGTGAAAATTTGCTTCATGCTAGTGAACGATGCTCTTGCCTTTTCTACTCTTATACGTATTTCCTTCTCTTGATCCCAATTTGAGTTAACTGTTGTTCCCAAGTAGATGTACGAATCCACGTGTTCAATTCTTTCATTGTCTAAAATCAGTTGCTGTGGTGGTTGTTGGGTTTTGCTTACTAACATCCATTTGGTTTTTGTAATATTTAGTCTGAGTCCGTATTGTGCACTTTTTTTTTGTATTTTACTCATTAGGCAACTCAGTACCTCCATGCTACTTGCTAGAATCACAGTGTCATCAGCATACCTTATGTTATTAATTATTTCTCCATTTATCTTTATGCCTTCTGTGCTTTCCTCCAGCGCTGTCTTAAATACTTGACAAGATACAGCCCTGTCGTACCACTTTCTTGATCTAAATTTTATTGGTCAATGTGAATCCTACTTTCACTTTAGCTGTTTGACCCCAATAGAGACTCGCTATTGTTCGAATCTCTCCGTAGTCGACTCCGATCTTATGGAGAACTTCAATTATCTTTTCGTGCTTTACGTTATCGAATGCTTTTGCGTAGTCTATAAAGCATATGTACACGTCTTTGTTCATATTTCTGCAGCGCTGGATGAGTACCTGTAGACTAAAAAGTGCTTCTCTTGTCCCAAGAGAATTCCGAAACACAAACTGCGAATCTCCAATGTTATCCTCGCATTTTTTGCTTATTCTTAAAATTATCTCAACTACATTTTTACTCGAAATATTTTTTTTCTGAGGTGTACAGATTCTTGGTAAATTGATTTTTTTGTGTTTTTTTTGGGGACCCAAAATTAATATTCTCCGCAAAATTCAGCTTGTTCGTATGATTTTTAGGGATCAACTCGCTCACGGCTGGACTACATGAGGTGGTACAATTTATAATTACAGAAGAATTGTATATGTGGCATTCAAGATCTGTGTATTTATAGCTTTATAGTTTTTTTTGTTACATTAAACACAGGAAACCTAACAATATAGCAACGAATAATTATAGTATATATTTTTTTTTCAGTTAGCGGTTGTGTGCAATATACAAATATGATTCGATCCAACGTCTGTCCTAGGGTAAGTAAATTTCTGATTAGTTTTGTAGGTATATTAGATATATCATTACACAGTTTAACTACTCATGATTGAACTATTTAATGTGCATTCATATATTTTACGTTTTTGGCCAAGATTTCTTTTTTCTTCCTGGTCTCATTTGTCTTTAAATTTTTCTTTCGTTGTAAGACATGCCAAAGTTTTCGTATTCATTTTAGAACCTTACAATTTTGAAGATTTTTGAAAATAGCTCTGGCCAAGATCTTGAGAATTGTAGGATTACTAAAAAAATTCATTGATTGAAAGCTAAAGAGTATAAAAATGTAAAAGAGAAATCATGGAAAGATATAAAAACAGCTACTAAAGTCGAAATATATTAATTGTCTTGTATAAACAAAAATAGTATAATTATTGTTCATTTTTCGTCAAAATTTTCATCAAAAATTAACAAACCTGATCTACTCCTTAGCCCAGAATACCTATCAAGTAGGAAATAAAATCTGAATCTAAAAATGGAACATCTTATGAGGCACTCAGCACAATACAAAGGATTAAATAAAGATACTCTTTTGTGGTGGACAAATGACATCACTAATACACTATCTATCTATCTATCTCTATCTAATTAGCCTTAAACGCCCATTCTTGGGCATAGGCCTCCCCTGTTAATCTCCATTAGTCTCTATTTTGAGCGCTCTGCATCCAGTCCTTTCCTGCCGTTCTCTTAAGATCCTTAGTCCATCTCATCTGTGGTCTTCCTCTTTTTCTTTTCTTTTCCCATGGTCTCCAGTGTAGAATTAGCTTATTCCATATTTCATCTTTTTGCCGGAGAGTGTGACCGGCGAAGTTCCATTTAAGTTTTGCAACCTGTCTTGATACATCGTTCACCTTTGTTTTTTCTCTGATCCATGAGTTTATTTTCCTGTCTTTAAGACCGATACCCAGCATCTGTATTTCCATTGCTCTTTGTGTTTTGGATATCCTGTCGATGTTCTCCTTTGTGAAAGTCCATGTTTGTGAGCCATATGTGATAACTGGTAAAATGTACCGATTGAATACTTTCCTTCGCATATATTGAGTGAACTTTTTATTTTTTAGAATATTTGATAGTTTATCAAATGAGGCCCATGCTAGTTTAGTTCTTGTTTTTGTTTTTATTTCTTTTGTTTGATTGTCCCTGTTCAGCTTTATTATCTGTCCTAGGTATATGTATTCTGCCACCTGCTCTAATTTATTCTGTTTGACTATTATTTCTAATTGGTCTTCTTGGTTTGTCATAGTCTTGGTTTTACTATAGTTCATCTCTAGACCTACCTCTGTCGCTTTTCTATCTAGTTCCTCAACCATCTTCTGTAACTCTTCCTTCTTATCTGTTATCAGGACTATATCGTCTGCATATCTCAAGTGATTCAAGAGCTCTCCATTTATTCTTATTCCGTATGTATCCCATTCTAATTTTTTAAATATGTCTTCCATAGCCTGATTGAACAGTTTTGGTGATATTGTGTCTCCTTGGCTGATTCCTCTTTCGAAATTTTATTGGTTCTGTAGCGTGTTCGTTCGTCAATTTTACTGTGGTACTCGCATTTTTGTATATGTTTGTTATTAGGTCCGTGTACCTGTCATACCTGTAAGGTAGAAGGCCGAAGATCAGAGGAAGATCCCCAACAAGATGGATAGATCAAATTGCAGGAATATGCCAAAGACCTATGCATGAATTAAAAGAAATAACCAGAGACAGAGATCTCTGGAGACGGACAATACACGACATCACGTCGACCACTACACTCCCCCTGGAGGGTCAGGATTGAAGAGAGACCTGTAATCAATTCTGCCGTTCTGTAGTGAGTTTTTGATGGCCCAATGTTCTATGCTGTCAAACGCCTTTCGAAAGTCTATGAATGCCATATATAATGGGATTTGATACTCGTTCGACTTTTCAATCAGTATTTTTACTGTTAGCAGATGGTCGCTAGTACTAAAACCCTTTCTGAATCCCGCTTGTTCTCTTGCTTGGCATTCGTCAAGCTTAGTTGTTAGTCTATTTCTCATGATCTTCGTTAGTAGTTTAACTACAACACTGAGTAATGTTATAGGTCTGTAGTTTTCTAAGTTCTTTCGGTCACCTTTTTTGAACATTAACAGTGTCTCCGCATCGTTCCAGCTATCGGGTATTTCTTTTGTGCTCAATATTTTGTTCATGAGGATATGTAGGACTTCTCTAGTTGGTTTCCCTCCTCTCTTCAGCATCTCTGCAGTTATTCCATCTTTTCCAGGTGACTTATGGTTTTTTAATTCTTTAATTGTTTTCTCGATGTCTGTTTTACTTATATCTGGTTGTAGGTCAGAGTTTATATTCTTTATTTTTGTGTTTAATTGTTTAAGAATTTTTTGTTGTGCTTTATGTCTTGTTCTGTATAGGTGCGTATAGTATTCTTGTGTCAACTTTATTATTTGTTTCATATCATTAATGGTTATTCTTTTGCTGTTTGTCATTTCATTTATCTGAGTTTTACCGAGTCATTGTTTTAAGCATTTCATATTTTTGTTCTGCTGGATTACTCTTTCAATATTTGCTTCCTGCGTTTTTCTCTTGGTTTCTTTTATGTTTTTTCTAATTGTTTTATTGATTTCAGTATATTCTACTGTGTTTATTTTGCCCTATTCAAGTAGGCTTTTTCTTGTTTTCATCAGGTTTTCTACTTCTTCTGAGATATAATTGTCCTTTTTTGTCGTCGATTTTGCAATTCTTGCCCCGGCCTGTAGCAATGTAGTTGTTAGTATTTTATTTATTTCGTTTGTTTCTTTATTTATTAAGTCGGTTGTATTTGGGATGCATTTTTTTATTTTTTCTTTGAACTTTTCTTCGTTGTGGCTAAGTTTCTCCATATCTAGTTTTTGTACGTTTTTGATTTTCTTTCTGGTTTCAAATTGGCTGTTAATTTGTATCTTAGCCTTCACCATTCGATGATCGCTGCCTGTTGTGAAACGGTTTAGCACTGTGACATCCTTGACTACGTATTTTTGTGTTGATAATATGTAGTCGTTCTCGTTCTTAGTTTTAGTGTCAGGGCTTATCCAGGTCCATTTTCTCTGTGGCTTCTTCTTGAAAAAGGAGTTCATGGCGTAGAGTTTCTTTTTTTCTCCATGTAGTTCATTAGGATTGTCCCTCTTTCGTTTCGTACACCATATCCATATTTTCCTATTTTTGTTCTTTGTCATTTAGTATTTGTCCTAGCTTGGCGTTGAAATCTCCCATCACAATTTTTAGTCGGGTCTTTTCTTCATCTACGTTTACTATGAAACTCTATGTTTACCGTTTGGAAATAAAGCTTGGTGCATCTTCTCCTCTATCATAGCATATGTTACATAAGACAGTGTTCTTCTTTCCGGAAAGCATTCCGTGTATAGGGCTTGAGCATTTTTCATACATTCACCATAAATCAATAAAATAATACTCATTGGGTGTAAATAAGAAAGGCATTTTTACTACTGTATGAACTCACGATATTTGAAAATTCTGTTTTAAAACTACAATACACGTAGTAATGTGTGAATACAAGACATGATATTAACTGTTACTATTTGTAGTTGTAAGTTGTACATTATGTATGGTTAAATATGTAAATAATACAGGTTTATGCACCAACAACAGACCATGATTAAGAAGAAGTGGATCTATTCTATGATGATATCGAAACTCCTCTTAAAAACCATCAAAGAAATTTTACTTTGATATGTGATGATTTTAACGCCAAAACATAAATGAAATCCAACCCTACAGAAACACCACTGAAAGATTTTGGCTTGGATGGTAGAAATGAACGTGGCGAAATATTGTTAAGGTTCATGTTGCAGCATCAACAATTCCAAATAAACAGTTTTTTGAAAAGAAACCACAGAGAAGATGGATGTGGCAAAGTCCTAATAGAAATACTCAAAACGAAATAGATTTTATTATCACTAACAAAAAACACACCGTAAAGGCATCATGGTTCTAAACAGATTTGTTACCAATAGCGATCATAGAATGGTACGAGGTAAAATAAAAATAAGCTTAAAGAATGGGAGGTATATAATATAAGATAATAAAAAAAGAACAACAAATAAAAACCATGGATGAAATCACCAGATGTATAATAGATAGTTTTCAATAATGTATTTTCGACATACTTAGTAGTGCTGAAACAGAAAATAATATAAATGACTTAAATAATAAATTAACAAATAGCTTACTAGAAAGTCAAAACAAATTCTGTTCTAGAACTCAAAAAGAAGAGAAGATTGTCCAAAATACCAGGCAACTAATGGAGAAAAGAAGGGAAGAAGCAAGACGGAAACTAAAGCCGACGAACTACAAAAAGACACTCGAAAATACAAGCAAGAATAAATTGAACATACCATTGAGAACAATAGAAGTATGAAAATATTGAGAAAAAGACTAAGATTAAAGATAGAAATGGTCATCTTACAACCAATAGAGAGGAAACCCTTAAAATAATTGAAGACTTCTACAAATTGCTGTACATAAGCCAAAACAAAGCAAATAGCAGAGAAGATCAAGTACCAGAAATATTAACAAGGAAAATAATAGACAAAATAAAACTAGCCCTAAGAAAAGCTAAGAATAACAAATTTCCAGGCAAAGATTGTGTAGTTACTGATGCAATCAAAATCGGAGGCACTTGCCTACTTAAGAAAATAAAACATATTTTTAACATGTGCCTTTTGAACAGTAATATACCTGACAAATGGCACAATGCTGAGGTAATTCTATTGTACAAAAAAGAAGATTTCCAATAATTAGAAAACTACATCTATTTATAAAAACAAAACGTAAATTTGTCGTTTTAAACTTTTTAATCTCAAATTAAGCTCATCTTCCATAAAAGTTAATAGTATCAATAAGGTCAATAATTGCTTGTCATCCCCACACCTACGTCACCTAAATTTGGGAGATGGAACTATCCTATGTAGTCAACCGTTCTTGGTTCAGGACAAAGAAGAACCTCATGGTTGAAGAACTTGCGAGATTGGTATGGTGTTGATACAAGCATGCTATTTAGGGCGGCGGTGAATAAAATTAAGATAGCTATGATGGTAACCAACGTTCTCAAAGGACATGGTACATGAAGAAGAAGAATTGACAATTCCCAATTTTTAAATAGAAATAGTCATTACTTTCTGAATTATGGGCTGTTAACAACATCTTGGAACACCCTGTAACGACAAATAATTTTGATATTTATTAAATACTGTTATTTACATTATTTATTACAAATAAGTTATAGATATTACATATACATAAATATTTATTATACTCTAATGAGGCCTTACAGGTAAAAGTTCATTAACAGAAAATTTATTGTAGACTTTCTCTACGAGGTTGCCTACAATTTCTCCAAACATTTTCGGCACCATTTCTAAATCTGGTAATAAAGATTTTGCATTTTCTGACACCAGTTTATTGGCACTATCAGATAATTCTGGATTATTTTTGAACAGATCATCCAATTGGACATGCATATCATTAACTTCTATTGTTGTTTCAGTTTTATTAATTTTAAGGTGTTCCTCTCCATGTTTCATTATTTTTTGTAGTTTTACTAAATGTTTGGCATGTACACCAGCTGAAAAATATATAAATTATTAATAACTAGAATAGAATGTAGTATAAGTATCAAGAAATAAAAATACCCACTTGTTGCTTGCGAATAAAAAGTGTTGCTTGACAATTCAGTCAAAGGCACAAATAATGCAAACAGTGGCAAAGCAATTTAAAGTTTAAAATATACATACTATTTTTTGACGATTCAATATAATACTTATTAAAATTTAATAAATGTCGGTTTATTAAAAAAACTTTAGTCAGACAGTTCGTCTAAGGACCAGCAAACCCAACGGAGTGCTACGTTAACATGTGACCAATTCCATTTATAACCTAAAGACCATAGTATTTTAATATCAAAGATGCAATTCAAAGTTAATTTAACTCCATTTAAAGGGTTTTTACCCATATATTCAAACATGTAAATCCAGTAACTATTGCACCACATTTTTGTAATAACTTTGGTCAAAATTTTAGCTTTCACTGCTTAGCACTGCTGATGGAATAGTTATTTCAAAAACGTTCTGTGATAGGGTTTTTATATTAATATACCTTTTATAAAGGAATTTTGAAAATAGGAATTTATAAAAACTTTTTGGGATTCATGGTATCATGGTAGCTGACTACAGGAATTCAGTTTCCTTGTGATAAAAACTACAACGAATACTTAAAACGAAGCTTCCTTATGGTGTTTTATGGTTTCTACTTAAATGTAAAAAAATGAAACGACACAAGGGTTTTGTACAGAAGTTGCTCGTCATTGACTGAGTGTTGTTACTATTGATTTATTATTTATAATTGAGAGTAAGACATAATAATAAAGAATAGTACAAAGACTAACTGCCCTAATGCCATTTATTGACAAAATTTCCAATTTTTTTGTGAAACTGCTGACCTTATAGTTATAACAGTAATATTAGCATTCATCTTTATCTTCTACGATATTTGGCGTAAGCTAGAAAGCTAAAAGTTTAAAATATAATTGGCTTCAAATAATATCTAAATGATTTTCGTTTATCTTCATCAAAATAACTTTAATTTTTCTATAATTTTCTGCGGACGTGTACTGGGTGATGTGTTTCTGACTAGAGATTGAATAGCTTTATTCATTTTTTCCAAAGTTGGTAGCTCACTTTCCTTCTGTTCTAATTCTATATCATCTCTACCTTTAGCTCTTATTTCTCTATTAAGTAGCTAGGTATTAAGTAAGTGTTTCTGCCACCTTTTCAGTACTTCTACTATTTAGTTCAAAAAATTCCACTATGAGTCTCGACTTGGTTCGCTTGTGGCTTGAAAACTTTTCTTTTTGTGTTAACATGTTTCTAAAGTTTTCTGTTTTCGTATTTTCTATTTAATTTTTTTATCTCTTCGAACGTTTTAGTGATTTGTTGCCGCATTTTCTGTTTATGCTTTTGTTTTTCCTCTCTTCTCTTTGTTCAGCCTTCTTCAGCATTGCTCTTAGTGCTTCTGTTGATCATTTTCAGATACGAGTCATTTTTCTCTCTCAGCATGGTTTTTATTAAATCTCAATTTGTATTAAATTCAGTGGGATCTACTTCACTTCTGGGATATTCTATTAGGTTACAATCTAAACATGTTTGAAAGTTTCTTACGACGTCAGTACCCTTTAATTTATGAACGTTATATTTGATTATTGTTTATTTAATCTTATTGTTCCTGACGTTTAATATAATAATGGACAAAATAGTAAAAGCAGTACGTAAAGGTCATGGTTACATCTTCTTCAGCCTGTGTTCGTCCACTGCTGGACATAGGCCTCTTCCATTTGCTTCCATCGATTTCTACTTTTGGCAATTCTCATCCACATGGTTACATAATGGGGAACAAAGAAATTTAAATATTATGTTATGCAGACGACGCCGCATTAATCGCCGAGACAGAAGACGAGCTTCAAAGATTAACACACATCTTCAGTACAACAACCAAGAACGACAATCTGAGAATATCAGCAGAAAAAACCAAATGTATGACAACATCCAAATACACACTACCATGTAAAATCGAAATTGATGGGAAGAAAATAAAGCAGGAAGCAAGGTTTAGATATCTGGGAATAGATATAACTAGTTACGGCAATGTTGAAGAAAAAGTACGACAACAAAACTTAAAAGCAAGTAAAGCGGCAGGATCTCTTAATGACACAATCTGAAAGAACAAATACCTAAGACAAAACACAAAAACAAGAATCTATAGAGCAGCAATTAGACCTATATTAAAATACACGGCGGAGACAAGACCGGACACATTTAAAACGAGACGAACACTAGAAACAACAGAGATGAGAATACTCCGACGAATATATGCAAAGTCTGTTGGATAGGAAGAGAAGAGAAAACATAAGAAGGGCATGCAATGTAGAAGACATAAATGGATGGGTGACAAAATGGAAACAGGAGTGGAAAGAACACATTAGTAGAATGGCAAAGGATAGGATAGTACGAATAGCACGAGGTTAGTCGCCAAATGAACGAAGAGGTATTGGCAGACCAAGAAAAAGATGGTGCGATCATTTCAACAAATTAGGAGGCCAATATTAAAGAAAAAACACTACATACAAGAGGGAAGATGAAGAAGAAGAAGTTCCTGACGTTTGATATACGTACTCTGAGACTCCCAGCTATGAAAAAGTGATTGGAGTCAATATTTGCGCCTCTATAACTTCTGCAGTCTAGTATATATTCTCTGAGACTCCCAGCTATGAGAAAGTGATTGGAGTCAATATTTGCGCCTCTATCTGATTTTGGGTCTGTTGATCTTTAGATCTCCACCTCACTTTTACGCTCATGTTTGAAGTATGTACTACTGATTGTGATGTTCAGAGATGCTGCGAAATTTACAAGTCTTCTCCCATTATCGTTGCATTCTTCGTGTATGCTATAAGGCTCTATGGTTGGATATAGTATATTAATCAACTTAAGGTGGATATTGGGACATTGTCTATATATTTGTTCTAATTTATCATAGAATTCTCCTTTTTCTATGCCTGCTTTATCCTCGATGGGAATATGTGCATTTATCAGACTGTAGGAAAACTTATACACAATTTTACACAACACAAATATACGCAGAGGAGCTGCCTACGTTAAAAATTGGGGATCTCACATTGAAGTGTGCACATTTTCGTACAGTTATTTATGGGATCTTTTTGTAATCTTCTATTGACTACCATATACTATATGTTTGTCTTTTGATCACGTTTGAAGAATCAGCTTGTTGGAATTGGCTACACATTGATATTTTAGGTTGAATATGGTTCCTTGATTATAAATATTTCTCTTAAAATACTTTCTAACATAAAGTTAATAGAGAATATTATTTGATATGTGATTTGATGAATATAAGAAAACTTTAAAATTTTAGTAGTACCTTGTAAAATGATTGGGATCACTCTATGAGAGATAATTCTCATTTTACGTATAAAATAAGACTTTTATGCTTTTACATATTAAGAAATGCGTTATAGAAATTGTAAAAGAAGTTAATAGAGGAATATTAAAAGTCTAAAATTATAACTTACCAAGGGTTATTAAGCTTTTACCGCTGCTGTCCAAATTGAACAATAAAAATTGTCCTTGTAAGATGTAATCCGATCTCAATTGAATTTCGGGAAGGTAATACTCAAAAAAGTCAGTGAGGTTATTACGATAATGCTTAAAATCTATTAAATCGAATTGGTAGATATTATATATATTTAGATTTCTCAATACGAGCTTCATATTTCCGTCTGACACTAGAGTAGCTCCTGGTGCTTTTAAAGGATTTAGCGAAGGAATTCCAAGTTCTGGGATTCCGTTCTTAACCTTCGGTTTTAATTTATTTATATTTCTTATGATACAATCATTTAAAGTTTGATCATAGTAACATTGTTCCACAAATGAAGCTAAAATAAATTTATATACAGTAGTTCAATAAAAACACGTTTGTAAGTTCAAGGTTATTTTTTATTTAATAAATTCGGAGAAAATCTTTATAAATATTAAACATGACTTCCAAAAAAATTGTGTCAAAACGTGACATTACTAGTATCTGAAAGCAGGGTAAATAATACTTAGTTACATTGTATAACAGTATAACATAATAATAGGGATGATATACAAATTGAAACAAAAACAAAAGTGTGAACTGAGGCTGTGATATGGTCTAACCCAAAAAGCAAAGAAAAAATGTGTGCCATACTAATACAAGTATAACGGTCCCAAATGTGGAGCACAAAGATTTGATCAAAGATCGGCAACAAAAATTTTGGCAAATGTTTCCTTTTTTTGGATTTTTCTCAGTAAATCATTTAAGCCCAAGGCTATCCAATCTCGTACTTTCTTGAACTAGGAGTAGTCTCTGCATCCTAGTCTGCGTCTATTATAAAAATAATGGTATGATGGTAAATTAGCTGCCAAGACACTGTTCTCATAAGCTCCAAGCTTTTTGGATTGGTCAATATGTGATATGGACCCCTTAAGAAATATCTAAATAGTGCTTGCGATTTACTAATGCGCAATCATCCACGGAATAGCTCTGCGGTTACCACAGCTGACTTAATAGGAGATTCCATGGAATACTTATATAGAAAAAGATATCAGAGAAGATTGCTGGAAATGAAATTTTAGAAACCGATAACATGGAGGAAAGCTGGGAAAAACTCAAAAATAACATAATTAACGCAGCACCAGAATCACTTGGAGATAGGAAGTAACGAAAACTAACCAATCGAAAAAGAAAACCACTTAGTTTAGAAAGAAAGTGAAGTCAAAATGTGAAGAAAAAAAGAAAAACTTTTTACAATAGGTACCAAACATAATACCCATACAACCACTATAAACGAATCAGAAATAAAACAAATACTTTAGTCAGACAAATCAAAAGGGAACATTAGCAGAGTTTTTTAAAATAGATGAAATACGACTTCTACGGAACTTAAAAAGAAATATGGAGAATGTTCATAGGACCAAGAAAAGATAGAAAATGACTAATAAAAACACATTCAGAATGAAATATGGGCAGACTATTTTCTATTCTTATTTGCTAAATGTGACGAAATGATTCACCAAAACTTGAAGTGACGACCAACGAAGAAATAAATATTGAGAAGGAAGAGTTAAAGGAAGTATTAAGAAATTAAAAAAAAATTGAAAATCATTAGGACAGCCCGAACTAAAAAAAATACCAAATAAAAGAAAAACAACTTAAAATATTCTGCTATACATAATACGTAATATTACTCTCGGCAATTTCAAAACCGAAGTGGAAGATCAAGTGAATACAGCAAACAGAGCTGCAGACTGCCTGAACAAAATAATATGGAGAAATTAAAATATCGGGAAGGAAACGAAAGGCAGAATTTACAAAACAGTCATCAGAGCAATAATGACATACGCGACCTGACACAGAGAGGACCAAAACAATGTTACAAACATCAGAGATGAAAACTCTTAGAAAAATTGATGGTAAGACACTACGGAACACAGCTAAAAGTACCAATAAAGTATATATGCAAGGTGGACAACATTAAGAATTGTGTAAGAAATAAAAAAAGTAGATTGGAAGGATCCTATAGGTCGAGTAACTACAAATAGAGTAATAAAGACTTCAAGAGACCGCTCCTCAATTGGACGACGATCAGTAGGAAGACCACGAAAACGATGGAATGACAACTTACTGGAGGAGCATTAAAAAACAGACAAATTCATGTCTACATAAAAACATGAAGAAGAACAAGAAGTTTTTCCTGTGGCAGCTACGTCGAAAAATATTCAAGTAGGGCGATGGAAATATTGCTCTTAATCAAAATATTTTTTCTGATGATGAATTTCTTCCTGAATTTGTTACTACAGATCGGTCAAATACGGAGAATTATGTCAAAACGAAATTATTCCAAGAATTCAAATCTATCAACTTACCTTCAATAATTCACGTGCAGTTATTAGAGACAGTCTAAATACGGAGGATAATGTGAAAGAAGACGAAGGTAAGTATTGCAGAAATTCAAACAGGCTAAATTACCCCTAACAATTGGACAATTTAAACGGCACGTAATGTAGAGTTAGAATCCATAAATTTACCGGGACCTTATGATTAAAAACCTTATTTTTCACCAGAAGATCTAAGGCCAATACCAAACCCTGGAATTAGACTGAAACTACGAAAATAACGCAAACAATGCCATTTTGACTGATACTTTAAATAAGGAGCAAAACAATCTGGTGTAAAATAAATTTTTGCACTAAAGGTAAAGGAATCAGTAAAGATCTAGTTAAAAACAGTTCTGAAAACGAGAATGAAGCTTTTTGTTTAGTGCATGGTGAATCTTTTTCGAACCCTGAAAAGAAAAATGTTTATAGTGCACCATCTTGTCCAAGTGGGCTCATGAAGAGTGTACCAATAGAAGACAATGTTTCATCTGAATTCGCTGCAATTCCGACGATATATAAAGAATTAGGGCTTGTCACAACCAACCCCTGTTTGGGGCAAGTTGGACATTTGGAATTACCTCTTTGTTTTGCTAATAACTCAGTTTGTATACCTTTTAATATGTTTGTTTTTACATTTTTTTATGAGAAAAAGTTTATATAAAATAAATAATACTTTCAATTAAACTGATAGTTAATATATTTTACTTAACCATAGCATAGTATGGCGGGAAAGAATATAACATAAACACTAAAACATGACAAATTAACATCAGAACATCTTTGGCAAAATGCTATTTTAGTAAATTGTGTAAGTGAATTCATATTTAATTACTTCCCATTATTTTTTTGAGGGTGGTGGTGATCTACAGAATTATCTATGTACAATAGAAGAGCCTTCTTGTGAATGATATATAAGTTGTAACTCTAATGTATAATAAGTTAATTTTAAATTTACAAATCATATATTAATTAATGACTGACTCTATTGTGCAGTTCCCATTAGACTGGTTATAACCAATACCACTGATGTCTCAATACATTGTATATTCTCTCACTTACTTAATGTTACAGTTCCCACTGAATTAACATTATATATGTTGTCAATTCTCTCACTTAAATTAATGTTATAGTTTTATAGTTTATTCGTCTTCCGGGTTTGGACCGTGTCATTTGTGAGTGACCCAAAAGTGGGTTCATCTCGACGTTTCGCTACAATTGTATGTAGCTTCTTCAGGAGAACAAAGAAAAAGAAAACAAAAGACAGGAAGATGGGTAGTTAGCAACGGTAACTCAGTTACCTCGACGCCTCTCGACGCGTTAGTGTTCTGAGCTGTTGGACGTGAATCCTTGTCCTGACATTTGGTTTTCACCTCTGGCTGCGTTGAGTAGTTGAGTTACTGTGGCCAAATGCACATCTTGGTAGTTAGTATTCGCCTCTGGTTGCGTTGAGTAACTGAGTTACCGTTGCTAACTACCCATCTTCCTGTCTTTTGTTTTCTTTTTCTTTGTTCTCCTGAAGAAGCTACATACAATTGTAGCAAAACGTCGAGATGAACCCACTTTTGGGTCACTCACAAATGATACGGTCCAAACCCGGAAGACGAATAAACTATAATTCTGACTCTGGCCGTGGAAGCCTACGATTTCATAATGTTATAGTTGTTTGCTTATTTTATTTTTTGTTTTTGATTTAGTTGCTCATTGTTTGTTTCATGTTGTTTTTAGCTTGTAGTTTTTATTAAAATAAAGACTTATGTAGTGAGGTCTGATG
Source organism: Diabrotica balteata (assembly GCA_918026665.1). Taxonomy (NCBI): domain Eukaryota; kingdom Metazoa; phylum Arthropoda; class Insecta; order Coleoptera; family Chrysomelidae; genus Diabrotica; species Diabrotica balteata. Next base: position 176,585,640 of record OU898276.1, read on the forward strand.
ATGGGACATATACTGTAAGAACAAGAAGTTTAAGTGTATATCTGCTTCCACCAAGAATAATTTTCATTCCACGATTTTGCAATTTTTGCAACTAGGCCGATTGATTAAAATTGAAGAGAAAATTAACTGACGAGCAAAAATGGAAGTGAGTTTGAATCATTGCATTAAAATTGCAAGGTACTTAATTGATGTGATGATTTCTATTTTGTCATTGTCAATTTAAAGATTAATAGTATTTATATCAATATTTGAGTATTTGTATTTAGTTATTATTGTAGCCTTCATATTTAACACATTTATTTTTAGTTTATTGATCTTTAAATATTTATTAACAGACTGCAATACTGAATTCATTTTAGATACAGCATTTTCTAAGTTTGAATCAAAACATGCAAGTAGTGTATCATCTGCATACAAATGAAAGAAATCTCATTTAACAAACAAGTTGATATCATTTAAATATGAACAAATTCTGATTATCATAACTCCATAATTCTTCAGAGTCTTAGTTCAAAGTTTTAATAATTTGCTGAATACTAGACACGAAATACTCACCAAACTGACCCACCATTTCTACTTTGTCACTCAGAATGCATAACTGATTCTGAACCTTAAATTCAATGCGATAAGGGAATTTTGGACAATTATTATTAATTATTGTTTTTAGCATTTTCCACATAAGTGTAGAGTTATTTTTATACCTATCGATTTTATTGAAATAATATTGTTCTTTTTTTTGCTTTTAACATATTAACTACCACATTTCTTGCTCTTTCAAAATCCTCTCATTTGGAATTTCTATCGCTTATGTTAGCAGTTTTAAAATCTTTGTATAATTTGTCCTTAATTTTAATTTTACTTTTAATTTGATTATCAGACCATGGTATGTTATTTTTGATCTGACATGTTAAAATAGATGCTATTTTATTTATGACAGACTGACTGTTTGATAAAATTTCATTGTAAATTTCACTAACCAAGAAAGTAGTAAATTCATTTGGATTTGATATATTTTTTCCTCGTTAACACAGTAACAAGAACATAACCAATTAAGGTTTTACTAAAATTCGTAATTCTAGTAGGTTCCGTTACTAACTGCTTAATGCCACATTTTAAAACGTTACTTTTTTTTAATATAAGCCCCGAAACGAAAAACTATAAATTTTTTAAATATTTATACGCCTCGAAATCAGTAGCCCAAATTTAATAACAATAAAAAAACTACTTAAGATTGTGAGTATTGACTTATTTATTTTATTGACTTTATTTCCTATACATTAGTTAACTGATAGAATTATTATCTAGATGTACAAAAAATTAAACGTGAAAATTGTTACAACCCACCACGGTTTACACTACTGAGAAACGTGAATACTCCTTGGTTCCTCACTAAGGAGGTACTCCCGTAGTGGTTATGGTCAGAATCGATTACTTATGGGAATAGGTTACCGTGGAATCGAGTACAGTAAGGAATCGGATACTGTATTGAGTACTGAGTACCGAGTACTGTAGCGTAGCTATCAGATTTTGAATTACTAGTGGGTTTGTCAATCTTTAGGTATCTATGATTTTTCAATTATTTGTGTGTGTTTTGCGTATGTTTTTTTTTGTTTTATAATAAATATAAGTTTTGAAAACAAATAAGATAGGTATCACAAAAATGGACCAAAAATTTTTCTAATAAAAGAGTGTTTAAATATAATATTTGGTATAAATAAAGTAATTATTTAGCTAGTAAAAAAACTTTCAGTTTTCTACTATTGTCTAAAAAATAAAAAAACAGTTTAAATATTAAATGAACATTAAAAATAGAAATTACGTATAAATAAAATAAAAAAAAAAAACATTCTAGAATATGTCACAAAAAAAATAAAACAAAAACTACCTTAAGAATAAAAACTGTTTAAAAATATAATTTTGTCCAAGTTTTTTGGTAATAGTCGGCTTCGACGATCGTTCGTTAATTGCCCTGCCTTCGAAAAGACTCTTTAAGATGGAACCGAGGACTTAGAAACAGATAAATTCCGAATGACCCGAACATTACTGTAATTTACAACCGTCTATATTCGGCAGGTACCCAGTACTCAGTACTCAATCGATTTCCAGTTCGAGTACCCGTGTACATTTGATTCTGTAAGGAATCGGATACTACTCGATTCCAGTATTCGAATACTCCCATCTTTACATGGGAGTGTGGTACATGTTAACATTATTGCATTATTTATTAGATTAGATTTAAGAAAAGACTATGGGGTAAATTCTTGATTTTGAGTAACTTTGGTAATTTATGATAGATTAAAATTGATTATTGGTCATTTTGACCAGATTTATTATTAAATAATTTTTAAATAAACGAAAAAAAATAATATAAAAGAGTATTACGAGGAAACAATCGAATATTGCGACCTCAATAGAAAAAATTCCAAAATAAGCATATAAAAGATAAAACGTACAATGAAAGTGAACAATAAAAAAAGAGAAAAAGAGAACAATATAGAAAAAAAATTATGGAAGTTAGACGAAAATTAACATAACATAAAAAAAAATAAAAATAATTGAATAAAACTTAGAACTACTTACGCAGTTGTTTTTTACAGTCGACATACTCGAACAAGATCATCCCAAGTATAATAATGTAAATGCTGTTCATTGTAATTATTTGTTGATAGTATAATAAATTAGCTGAAGTGCAATGAGTGTTGGCACTATACTACAACAAATACATGCACTCCTGTAATTCTAGCCGAAGTTCAAGTAGAATTAAACAATTAAAGTTACTTTACATAAATTAATGCCGTTACAAAATATATAGTCGTGGCGAAATTAAAATCAAATTATTTTCTATTATATTTCTATGAACTTTTCAGTATATAAATCTGTAAAATGATCAGCAAGCCACTGCAGTGTTTGGAAATGTTTTCCTTCTTGGTTGGTATGCTCCTTATAAAGAGAAAATAAAAAATGCCAATGTAGACCAATCACTCCGGTCAAGATGGCCCAAAAACAGGGTTTAGATTAGAAAAATTCTAAATTGCTAAAAGTGGGTACGAATTTTGGAACGCCATTATAAGTGAAAGAAATGAAAAGTTACCATCAATCCCACAAGGACAAAAAAGTTATTTAAGGTCAAAGGTAGAACATATGGGAAGTTTTTCATAAAAATACATTATTATTGTACCTAGTACATGCAATTATAGTCCAGTCAGTGTGGGAGAAAATAAGTCAATATGTCTAATTTTTTTATAACACAATAGATTTTGCTAAAAACTTGGAATTAGGTTTATCTTATCCCATTTTCAAAAGTTATACATGCGCTAGGTAAGCTTTTTTTAAGGGGTAAAAATACACCATATTGAAAAAAAATGAAAAAGTGAATATTAAAGCATTTTGTGGATTTAAATCATGTTAAATTATGCTATGTCATCATCAATATCCCGACTAACAAACAGTGTAGAACCAATGTTGAGGAAGGAACAAGCCAGTTTCAGATCAAACAGATCATGCGTGGACCAAATTAACACACTAAGAATAATTGTAGAACAGTCACAGGAATTCAACTCTCCTCTCTTTGTGTGCTTTGTGGACTTCAAGAGAGCTTTTGACACGCTCACACATACGGCCATATGGAAAGCACTGCAGGAAATAGGAATACCAGAAAAAATAGTAAATCTATCAAAGAACTCTACAGTGACACAGAAAGCAAAATCCTACACAACGGCATAACATCCGACCCAATAGCTATGCTAAACGGAATAAAGCAGGGCTGTGTTTTATCCCCCATACTATTTAACATTGTACTGGACTCCGTACTAACAAAGGTAAACTCTAATAGGGGAACTTACTGGGGATTAACAAACAGACTGGAAGACCTAGATTACGCTGACGATATATGCCTCCTAGCACATACAAAACAGGACATGCTACTCCAAGTAAACAAAGTACAAGAAGAACCAAAGAAGGTTGGTCTAGAAATAAACATCAACAAAACCAAAGAAATGCGATTTGGTACCAGAAACAACCAACCTATTATGATCAACGACCAGAAAATTGAGAGAGTAGCGGAATTTGTATATCTGGGCAGCATAATTGACTGTAATGGGGGTACAGAGCGTGATGTACATGAAAGAATAAATAAGCCTCGCAACGCCTACAACATACTTAACAACATATGGAAATCCAGGATTTACCCAACTAAAACGAAATTAAAAATCTTCAACACAAATGTAAAAGCTGTATTACTGTATGGCTGCGAAGCGTGGAAGATATCAGCACACATAGTACACCAATTACAAGTTTTCATCAATAGAGCGTTACGAAAAATCCTTCGTATATTTTGGCCTAACCGAATCTCCAATAAAAATTTATGGAACCAAAGCAACCAAGAAAATGTCATAAAGCAAATAAGGCGAAGAAAATGGAGATGGTTGGGCCACACACTCCATAGACCGCCAAATGACATTGCCAGGACAGCGCTGGATTGGAATCCTCAAGACCGACGGAAAGTAGGCAGACCTAAGGGAACTTGGAGAAGGATAGTACTGGACGAAGGGAGAAAAATGGGAAAATCCTGGCTTGAAATCAAAGCACTAGCCAGAAATAGAGTTCGCTGGAGACACTTTGTGGAAGCCCTATGTTCCTCTTAGGAATCTTGGGACTATATATATCATCAATATCGATCATCATCATCGATATGTAATCATGTTAAATTGAAATATTTTCAATTATACTAATTGATATTGTGTACATTATCAACTCCTAAAAAATCTTAAAAACCACCCCTTTTAATAAAAATAATTGTAAAAAAATCGTTTAACAAGTTTAAAAGTTTTTGTAATACATTTATATCATCCCCCATGTAATTCTCTACTTACATAAAATAATTTTGGTTAATTGCAACACTTCAACCTTTAAAAAATATCACCTATATCAAAAATATATAAAAAAAATCTTCTTGAACTACTTCAAAACTTTTAAATTTATATTCAAAAACCCTTCGTCATAAAAAGTTGTGATAATTTCAAACGTGGTAATTTTGTATATATATTTGAAAAAAAATTCATTTTCCTGTTCATAGAATTTTGTGTCAATAAAGGTGTAGAAAGATGTAAAGTATATTTTACGATTTTTTTATTTAAAAATATTTCACGAAAATACTTTACAAAGCAGGTAAGTATACAAAATATATTTACAAAAATAAAAATTATTTACAACATATCAAATTATCCATTGTCTAAAACGCCCTTCTCATCGCGTTCTAACTCCATATCTTTGTTTATTGTAGTACAGTTTGAGAATTATTGAGGTGTTCCCTAAAAATTTTTATGGTATCAGCTTTTAACTGATCCTTCGATAGCTGGATATGATAACGTCTTATTCGGAAAGGTTTGTATAATTGCTGGAGGTCGTGGATTGTAGTTGACAATTTTGACTATAATTTGGTTATTATAGAAGTTAAGTGGTTTTTCCGAAATAGGTATACCAAAAATTGGGTTTTCTATTGCTGTATGTATTGTTTCATTTCCGTCTTCGTCCATGTTTTGATCTTCGTTTTCAACAGTGTCTTCTGGGATGTTGTGATCTTCGTGTTCAACAGTGTCTTCTGGGATGTTTTCTGGAATTAATTCTGTTGCTTTTTCTTCTACAATCTCGTCGATTATTAGATCTGCATCTGGATTATTAGTCGTTGACCATCCATCGTCTTCCGTGTCTACTCAATCATCAAAGACTTCCTTAATTTGTGAATCGATGTCCTTAGTTTCCTTTGTGTGTATTTCGATTCGAGACAGTGTGTCCGCATTTGTATTAACTTTGCCTTTTTTGTAAATTACTTCGTAGTCAAATTCTTCTAATTTTAACCTCCAACGTACTAGTTTGGAGTTGGGTTCCTTTAGAGAAAATAGATATTGCAAAGGACGGTGATCTGAAGTGTTGGTTTCGGTTTCATTTAGTGTTCTGGGAGCAAAGGCAATTGGTTTATCACTGCTAACTGGTCATTGGGAAAGTACTGCACAGATAGCGAAGTTACTGGCATCTGTTATGAGGTTAAACGGTTTGGAAAAATCTGGATATTGCAATAACAGCTCATTCATTAATAATTTTCTGCACGTTTCAAAGCATTCTACGAATTCTGGTGTATGTTCGATTTTTGTATCTTTTTTCAAGCATCTTGTTAGAGGTTTTGTGATTTTTGCGAAGTCTCGAATAAACTTTCTGTAATATCCAGTAGTCCAAGAAATCCTCTTATTTCTTTTGCTGTTTTCGATATTGGATATTTTTCTATTGCTTCAATTTTTGCTGGATTCGGTTTTATGCCTTCTTGTGTGACTACGTATCTCAGAAATACTTTTGTGAGATTTACCATCTGTTCCTGTGGTGATGTTGAATATACTATTACGTCATCCATATAGACGAGGCATATTTCTCCTTGAAGTCCCTTCAATACGTTGTCCATCATACGTTGGAACGTGGATGAAGCGTCCAAATGGCATTCTTAAATATTCGTAGCCTCCATTTTCAACATTAAATTGCCGTTTCGGGAATGTCTTCTTCAGCCATCTCGATTTGGTGAAATCCGCTCGCTAAGTCGAGGGTCGTAAAATATTGGCATCTTCCCAATTTGTCCAAAATATCTTGATATTTGATATTATATTATAAATATATTGATGAATCTAGTTTCTTTGCCACGACCCAAATGGGCGAAGACCATGGCGATTGACTTGGTCGAATCATCCCTTGTTCTAACATTGAAGAGATTTGTTTCTTTACTTCTTCTTTGTGTACATAGAATATATTATGTACACAAGTATACTTCCCCAAGAAGTATATAGGATATACTTCTTGGGAAAAACACTTAAAAGTGACGAGGATCTATAAAGACTCTTCCACTTCCGTACTGACTCGTACTGCGCCAATTATTCCTTAATTCGCCTTAGACTCGGATATACTAGGTTAACGCATAGTGCGAACCGCCGCGATGTGAAACATGTAATACAACACTAACAATAATGCACATACTATGTGAATGTCCCCTCTACAATCAACAACCAAGTAACATCAAGATATCAGGAACACTTCTAGAAGCTCTAGGTGCAGACTGTAACATTAACAATACTCTGAATTTGTTGAAAGACATTAATAAGTTCTAACACTATATTTAATAAACCAAATTGTAATGCAGTAATTGTACCTAATGTAATCCATTAATTTTTCACTAATGGCCATTTGGTCGATGCGATTTTCTAAATAAAAAAAATCTTATTTAAACGTGCATTAGCTATTATTGCTCTAATTAACTTTGAATATGATTTAGTAGCCGCTGAGGCTAAGTCTAATAATAATTCCTTGTTAAAACCGATCACTGAATGCAAAATCCATTAATTAGGTTTGGATTTAAAACACTAAAGTGAAAGAAGCGTGGAAGTGCCTTTTCTTTCATTTGCATTTAGTTTTATGAATTTTCTCAGGAAAAAATAATGAATCAATCCATCAACTTAATTATGCAAATGAAAAAATGGAAATTTTTATTTTCCCCACTATGTTTGATCCCTAGGGATGATGCTCCGCCTCCATTGTCCCAGCCACAGTTCTCTTTGACGACGAATTGGTATATCTGCCTTTACAAAGTTTTTCCTTTCACCAAAAGTTAATCTCCGATCATCCGAAGTCACTACATTGGTCAAACTCGGAGCATAATCTCGAAAAGTTTAATATCACGAAAAACAGTCGCTAAAGATTAAATATTTTGTATAAGAAAAGCTAATAATCTGAGTTGGCTCAGGCTCCACTCAGTAATTAATTTGCATTCGCTAGTATTCCGTTTTATTATGGGTACATTACAAACTTCGGCGAATAACGAGATGACAATCTGTCAAATTAAAGTTCTTTCGTCAATAAAGGGAGAGAGAGGCGCGACGGGATGCGGTAGAGAAAACAGGGATAAGTTTAGCGTGCAGCGGCGTGGAATCAAGAGGATCCGACAATAAAGATAACGGGTTACAAAATTTTTGTACTACTGTAATGCGAAATAAAAATATGGCTGATTACATAAATCAATAATAAGGCTAAGCGATTATTTGACAATTTGACCCAGTGAAATATTTTTTTACACTATAACAATAACAGAAACAACATAAAATTGAATAAAAGGGAAATAATATCAAAATTAATATTATTTTGTGAATGACCATAACTAACAGTTTTATAGCACTAGGAATATACTATCTTAGAAATTATTCAAAGCAAATTTCGCTAGAAGGTTTGTGATAAAACTCATATATAAAAAACGGTAAGTCTAACAACTGAATATTGACAGTCGTTATGTAATAATTATCTCCCATCTATATTGGAATACATCTAGGTAAGAGTCAATATTATCCTTCAGAGTGCCGTCTCCCTAAAGCTAGGGTTTGTTAGAACAGTGCGCAGCGCTCGGCTTACACGTACAGCAGAATCTGTTGTACTCGATTCACGGCAGTTTTGGATGAGTCGGTTTTGTAGATTAATTTGCATTCATATATACTTCATAGAATATACAATAAACTAGACGAACACACTGGTCAAACTCAGTTTGGTTTTAAGAATGGGTTCGGAACAAGAGAAGCACTTTTTTCAATACGTGTGCTAGTTGAAAGATGTAGAGATGTCGATTCTGATGTATACTTGTGTTTTATAGACTTTTAGATGGCGTTTGACCTGGTGAAACACGATAAACTAATAGATATTTTAAGGTCATGTAATATCGACGATAAAGACTTAAGGATCATTTCAAACCTCTAGCAAGAACAAAAGGCTAAAATCAGAATAAAAATCAAAACATCTGGAAAAATCAATATCGAGAAGGGAGTAAGACAGGGATGTGTCCTATCACCTTTGCTGTTCAATGTTTACTCTGAGAAGATATTTCAGAAAGCTTTGGAAGGCACCTCGGATGGTATAATTATAAACGGGCAATGTATAAATTACCTGCGATATGCTGATGACACTGTCATACTGGCAGATAATGCTGAAGACCTGCAACGCTTAATGAACCGAGTAACGACAGTCTGTAGAGAATTTGGAATGAAATTGAATACAAAGAAGACAAAAACGATGGTCATTAGCAAGCACCAAAACAGAAGGGTGAAGGTCAATGTCGACGGAACAGATCTGGAAAGAGTAACAAGAACAACATACTTAGGAAGTAATCTTGATGAAACTTGGGACCACTCACTAGAGATAAGAATACGCCTGGAAAAGGCACGTACAATGTTTTACAAAATGCAAAAAGTTCTATGCAACCGCCAGCTGGGTATCTCATTAAGAACTAGAATACTTAAGTGCTATGTTTTCTCCACCTTGCTCTATGGTGTTGAAGCCTGGACAATGACAGAAGCAACATAAAAAAGAATCCAAGCATTCGAACTCTGGTGTTACCGTAAAATGCTCAGAACATCCTACATAAGCCATACGACAAATGCGGAAGTCTTGCGGAGGATGAATAAGGAAAGAGAGCTTATGCTTATAATAAAAGAATGGAAAACACAATATTTTGGTCACATCATAAGAAATCAAAAGTATGAACTGCTCCATTTTATAATCGAAGGCAAAGTCAATAGCAAAGGAGGACCAGGAAGAAGACGCAACTCTTGGCTTAAAAACCTACGGCAATGGACGAACATGACCTCCATAGAACTATTCAGGGTTGCTACAAATAAGATTAAATGGGCAAATGTAATGGCCAACGTCCTTAAGGATAAGGTACCGTAAGAAGAGAATATTTTAGAAAAAATTTTGAGAATATTTTAGGTTTTCCAGGGATTTATTTGGAACTGTCTTACAATTTGTACTAGATCCACTAGACTTTCATCTTCCTCGGGAGAAAATTTAGTTGACATCACTTAATTATTACAATAATAACAACTATATAAAAATACAATTATAATTTCGCTATACAGTTCATCCGATTTGAACATGAGTTGTCGGTACACGTGGTCGATTGGTGTGGCGATGTCATCATAGCAGTCCCGAGTCTTGTCATTGGTTAGAAATTAAATAGTCACGTTTTTCAACTTTAACTGACGAACCGACTTAAGGTCGATTCAGACACATCAGTCTCGTCTCGTCACAGTCCTGGCGCCGAACCGAACAATCCGTCATACTAAATATTCTTTAATAGAAATATGGCGCCGGCATTCACATTCTTCAGTTGACGAACAGTTTCCCATCTGTCAGATAATTAATAGTTCTGTGACCAAACAGGACCGGCTCGGCGCCGAGACTGTGACATGACTGATGTGTCTGAATCTACCTTTACTGTGCTTCTTAGTTACGTATTTTTGGTTACGTTTCGTATTGTATATTAATAGCATTATATACTTCGTATATTAAAACTGTGTGGATAACAGATATTGTTTTTAGTGTTAATTTAAATTGTGTGGATAAATTTGTTTATAGTGTTAATTTAGACTTAAATCTGTGCTATTGTACCTGTGTGTTCATTTTATTTTCGGCTTAATGCTGCAAGTAAGTATGCTTTTGTTCATTTATTTTAATAAATACAGTTTACTATTTTATTTAAGGCTAAAGGTCGATTCAAACTCATCAGTCACGTCTCGTCACAGTCCCGGCGCCGAACCGAACAATCCGTCATACAAAATATTCTTTAATATAAATATGCCGCCGGCATTCACATTTATCAGTTGACGAACAGTTTCCCAGCTGTCAGATAATTAATAATTCTGTGAAGTTTAAATATTTAATAAGTTGGAATATTTTACATTATATATTTTTAGTTAAATTGCTTTGTAGGTAGTTACTAATGCAACTTTAATAAAAGATTTTAAAATTGGAATTTTCATTTAAAATGTTATAAACATTAAATTTTAAGTCAAGTTCAAACCGAGGATTCACTCTTTCAAATACAGTTTTTTTTGGCGTCAAAAACGGACACCTACCATCACACTTGGATTAAACATGGACATTTCCCCATTTTTGTTCCAAAAGCGGACATCTGTATTTTCAAATAATAATTTTATAGTAATTTCATATATTTCTGATATCAGAATGTCCACAAGATTACTTTTTAAGCCTTCATTAGAATTATAGGAAGTGAGATTTTTATTAAAAGAATGATAGCAGCTGTGTCCAAAATAACCAATTTATTTCAATTTTTCTTGCATGGCAATGTCCGTCTTTAATATCAAGCCACTCAAATACTAGCACTGGTAAAGACGTAAAAATAATTCGAAAAATATAAACTAATTTAACCTACATTTGATTTAACATCATGCTAAATAAGTGAATGTAATCAAATTCTGATTTATGGAATACATTTTTGAATATTTTGTTTTCTCATTGATTCTACCCAATATAATAATAATACGCACCGTCCATGGGACATGTCGAAGCGACGTAAATTGAAACGTTCTTCTACTGGATCATTTTAAAGTGAACATTGCGATTTCTGTTGAAGGTTTTATCCTGTTAAACGACTTTGAGAGAGTGTATTTTGGTGTAAAGAAGAATAGGTAGGATGGGATTTTGCATATCGTCGTGGGAAACGTTAAATTTTCTCGTTTCAGTTTCCTTTGGTGCAATTTAAATGTTTGAAAGTGATTCTTTTGTTTGTTTGGATTTTGCGACGAAAAAAGGTGAATATATTTTGTTAAGGGGTGAAAATGTAAATAGATAAGAACTTGGATCAAGTGTGGTGCGTAGAATCAAACATTTCTGGCTTTTTTACTACCGACATAAAGGTCAGTGCTTATGGGGAGATTTTGCGCTTTGCATACAGATTTACGACCTATACAGATCTGACTTGTGTCCTTTCCATCCGGTTTCTTGGCCGCAAGTTCTTATATTATGTAAAAACGGCATCTTATGCATTATTTTATTGTTTTTTACAGGAAGATGGATAAAAGGAATATTCACATAAAAGAATACGTTAAAGGGTAACGTATCTAGTTTAACAATATTCAGAGACGTAGCTAGTCCTTTATTCAAAGTTTGAATTATATTTAATTCTATCTATATTCCATTATTTTCTTTTAGAAAATCACTTAAATTGAGGAATAGTTTATTAGCATAAAAAGTGACCAGATCTATTCTAATTTGTCAGCGAGTATTTTGGTCGTGCCTAAGTTCGTCTCCTGGATTAAAACTACCCATTTGGCTAATTTCCTATTTGAAGTACCATACATAAATTGGTACCCGAGAAGAACAGGTACAGAAAAGTAAACACATAAATTCGTCCTTGTATTTGTTTTTGTTGGACCGAAAATAGAAGCAATACATGGAGATTTTTCCGTAATACATATATTTACATTAACGAATACCCACTGTTTTAAAAAGTAGAGTTTTTTTAGTTTATAATTAGTTTAGATATTTATTTATATTTCTAATACAAATGAATTACGTGATACAGTATTCTGCGTATTAACCCTTAAGCCGCGTTTACACGATGACAATTGGCGAGACAATTGTCATTGGACAATCGTCATCACGTGGTTGTGGATTGTCGAAGGCCAGTCCAGTTGAACGAGAAGATGTTTATACGGGGCCAACTATTGCCATGGCAGTAGACAGCTAAAACATGGCCGAATGGTCGTCATCTGTTGTGTCCGGTGAGGACTTAAAACTAATGTTAAATCAGCTTTACCAGGAATTTATCATTGAGTCTCGCAATGTGCTAGAAGAGGAGTTAAATAAGAAGAGAAAGTGGACAAGAAAATGGCTTTTAAGAAGAAATAGTCACGGTGCGTCATCTCAATTGGGAACTGCGGATGGAAGATGATCCAATGGAATATAAAACATGTTTAAGAATAAGTCCAGAGAGTTTTGATGACCTTTTACAGATAGTTGAAAGTAAAATATTGAAAGAGGATACCTTGATGAGAAAAGAATTGTCACCTAAGCTAAAATTGGAAGTGACGCTTTCATTCCTTGCTACATCTACTTACCAAAGTGCCTTTGGCCTGCCTTGTCAGTGTTCCATTCACCAACACTTCCTTCATTATGTTAAACCACTTAAGGGTAGGCAATAATTTCATGCCAGTCAGTTGTCTTCTGACAGTTGTCTCGTCAATGGCCATCATGTAAACGCGGCTTCAACTACAGACATTTCATTATTACAACGTAAAAACAGAGCCTCGGTATTTTTTACTGGTCAAAATAGAAACTGAAACATCACAAGCAATAGAAATACGTAGAGGAGTACGACAGGGTTGCATTTTGTCACCTCTGTTATTTAATGTATATAGTGAAAGCATCTGTCAGGAAGCCCTTTTACAAGCAAACGGAGGAATCGTAATTAATGGAGAGATTGTAAATAATATTCGATACGCGGACGACACTGTACTAGTTGCAAGAACAGTAGAAGAATTACAAAGATTACTTACAGACATAAATATTGCTTGCAACAATTATGGTATAAATATCAATATTAAAAAACCAAGTATATGGTCTTCAGTAAAAACATGACACAACCAGCGTATATTAGTATAAACGGCACTGAAGTTGAAAAAGTATCAAGTTACAAATACTTGGGGACTTTAATAAACGAAACTGGAGACCAAAACAGTGAAATAAAAAGACGTATCGAAATTGCCAGGGCCACCTTCATAAAGATGAGAAAATTCTTCTGCAACAGAAATATAAGCATCCCTCTACGATTAAGAATGCTGAGAGGCTATGTATTTAACACGCTATTATAGGGTGTAGAGGCCTGGACTCTCAAACAGAACAGCATGAAAAATATTGAAAGTTTCGAGATGTGGTGCTACCGTCGAATGCTGAAGATTAGTTGGGTTGAAAGAATAACAAACTGTGAAGTAATACGAAGAATAGGAAAAGACCCAGAGATTTTGTTAACGCTAAAAAAAACTCGAATATTTTGGTCACCTGATGAGAGGACATAAATACGCATTACTTCAAAATATAATGCAGGGTAAAATAGAAGGAAAACGAAATCCAGGCCGTAGAAGAATGTCATGGTTGCGGAATTTGAGAGAGTGGTTTGGCTGCACCACTAATGAACTCTTTAGGTCAGCCGTAAACAAGGTCAGAATAGCCTTGATGATTTCCAATCTCCGATAGGAGTGGCACAAAAAGAAGAAGAAGATAAAATGGAGTCAAATATAAAGTTAATAAAAAAATGCAGTATGTAATTTTTTGTAGTGTCTAGATATGGGAGAACTGGTGAAATTACTGATTTTAATAATAAAATACAAGATTTTTAAAGAATAATCTATTAAACGATAATTTTGGTAACATTTTTAGTCAAGTAGCAATAAAACAAGCAACCATAAATGCTATGAACAAAAATTTCGATTTTAACAAATAAACCTAATATAGAATCATAAAAAATACATAAAATAGCATTTACGAAAATCTATACACCCATAAGAAAAAATCTGCAAGAGGTAAAATTGTCAAAAAAATAAGTGGCACATCCCTTGCAAACTCTTGCCGTGCATTGCAAATATATTGGAATATGAGTGGTTTTTCTTTCTTCAGTGATTCAGTATTATGGTCTGTTCGTAAATACCCTGCATCTGAGTCCACACACTTGCGACAGAATCATTTTTCTGATTCCATTTTTGCAAAATTTTCTCAAAATTTTTATCACTAAATTTAACCATCTTTGAAGGTGCAAGATGACTTCCAGAGTCCAGTCCTTTACTCTTTTATTAAAAATCATAAAAAATGATATAAACAGTTCACATTTTATCCATTTAAGACTAATTAAAAATACTTACTTGAAAACAGACCTCCGGTAAATTTCACCGGTTAAGATTTTTGATGTGCACTACGAAAGAATATATTTACAATACACGCCGACAGCTTTGATTAGCACTGTTATATAAACTGCCTCAATATTCACAGTTAGTAATTGATGGAAAAATAATAAAGCAGGAAGCAAGATTTAGAGATCTGGGAATAGATATAACTAGTTACGGAGATGTTGAAAAAGTACAACAACCAAGCTTACAAGCAAGAAAAACGGCGGGTCCTCTTAATGACAAAATCTGAAAGAACAAACACCTAAGACAAGACACAAAAACAAGAATATATAAGTTTAATTTAAAGCAGCAATTAGATCTATATTAACATACACGGCGAACACAAGACTTGACCCATCTAAAACGAGACGAGTGCTAGAAACAACAGAGATGAAAATACTCCGACGAATATCAGGAAGAAGTCTGTTGGATAGGAAGAGAAGCGAAAACATAAGAAGAATATGCAATATAGAAGACATAAATGGATGGGTGACAAAACGAAAACAGGAGTGGAACGAACATATCAGTAGAATGGCAGAGGATAGAATAGTACGAATAGCACGAGATAAGTCACCAAATGGACGAAGAAGTATTGGTAGACCAAGAAAAAGGTGCGACAATGTAAACAATTTAGGAGGCTAATATTGAATAAGTAACAGGCATTAAAGCTTACATACTAGAAGGAAGAAGAAGAAGAAGACTTTTCTCTGCCTTTTATTTGAGGGTGTTTTAGGACATTTCCCACTAAGTTTGTGTTGTTTTGTACCATTTTGTGTTGTTTTCGGTGATTAGTGAGTTTATTTCGTTTAATTCTATCATGGATATTACGCCTCAAAAGCGTGAAAAAATTATCACGTTAAGTCAACTTGACACTTCTATGTCATAAAGAGAAATTGGAAGAACGTGTGGAGTAAGTCAGGGGCTAGTAAGCAAGATTTTGAAGAATAAACGGGAAACGGGATCAATGGATATGAAAAAGTTAGGAAGAAACAGAAAATCAACACCAGCAAATGAAAAATTTTTACTTCGAAAGAGCAAATTGTACCCAAGAAAAACAAGCCAAGAACTCCAATAAAATCTACCAGCATCAAGTGTAACAATTCATGACTCACCTGTTTGGAAAAGACTTATGGAGTATCGTAGAAGGGCAATGTGTCCACAGAAAAAAACTTCTAACTGAAAGAATAAGGAAACAAAGGCTATTGTGGGACAAAAAATACTCTAATTGGACTGTAGATGACTACAGAAAAGTCTTACTATAATAAAAATAAAAATAAAAATAAAAAATAAAAACATTTATTGCCATACTATGTAACGAGAATATTTTGCCTACCACAGGGGCATTAATATAAGGTAGAAAATTGGGGGAAGAAACTATTGGGGGTGGAGATAGGGCAAGCAAAATAATCGCTACTGATGCGAACGGACACTCAGGGTTTCGTAGGAGAGCTGGGGTCGTGGATAAGTAAAAGATAAGGGCATTGGAATGGGGCAACTACAAAAAAATGAAATAAAGGGCTCTTGGGATAAACAAAATAAAAATTAAACAAGAAACACCTCAAGGAATTTAATATAGGGCGCCACTTGAGGTGCCTAATTATGCCTATTACAACCACTAGTTGTAACTAGGGAAATAATTAGAAAATAAAATCAAAACATATCTTTTTCAAATAAACTCAAAAAGGGTTAGCTTAAAAAAAATAAATAAAAAGTTAAGAAAATAAAATTTAACCTTTAATTATGTGTACCACAAACAGTTACAAATACAAATAATACTAACAAAATACAAAAAAAACGACTTACAATGGCGCTTTCGGTTTACAACTCTGGGCGTTGGGGACCCTATTTGCGCGACATTTTGTAGCGGTAACTATTTAAATATTTATTATCATATTTTTAAATGGAGCTTACTTACTGAGGTTAACCTTTTTAAAAACAAAACAAATTCAAAGTTTATGGTTATGTATGTACCAAATATCCGAAGACAATAATGCTAACTGTCATATGTCAAGATTAAATTTTTAAAACTATAAGAATAATTAATATGACAGTTAACCAATCCCTAATATTTATAATTTTATTTATTACAATTTTTGTAACTTATCATGAAAGCAATTATCGATGAAAACTGTCTATTTTTACTTTAAAAAATGTTTACAAAAAAAAAGTACCTGATATCACTGAATATTATATCTCCTTTAAAAGTTTTGGGGCTGGAACTTTACTCAAAAACACTGCAAAACAAACAAATGCTTCTCACAAGCTGCAAAATGGTCTGGAATGACCAGGGACAACAAATATACGATGAAAGCTGGGCACTGGACCATCGGACTTCGGGTTAATTAAACTGCAATCTTCAAAGCTTGGCTTTTCAAAACTTCTCAAAACACAAAGCTCTTCAAAACACAGCACGACCCAAATCGGTGATTAACTCAGACAAAAACTGACACATTACATTTGAGTATAATATTCACTTCTCCACATATAAATTTGCCGGTTCCTTGAAGAATACCACCCAAGCACTTTTCCGTCAATATAAACGATACGAACTAAAAAACAGAAAACATTCTTCGTTTTATTAAGACGATTTCATATACGAGGCGACTTTAAATATACTTCAAAGAATCAATCAAATTTAAAATGCTACAATACCCCCACGTAAGAGCGAAAACTGGACTAACAGGAAAAGTTTTCGTTTAGGGCGAACAACAATCAGGTTGGAACAACAGTAGCATTTTTTAACTACTGCAACAACACATAATGACTTCAATAACTCAAACAGAACAAAAAACAACAAACAAAAATCATAACCAAAACTACACATCATAACTGTTTATGGTTCTAACATAATAACATACAAAATAAAACTGGATGCTCAATTTGACGAATCGGCACCAGGTACAGTTCGTTGGCTCTTAAGCACAACGACACAATGGCAGATTTCTACTAAAATGGCTCTTGCCTAACCAAAAACGTGGAACAGACCAGTGTTGAAGTTTCTGGAAGCGAAAAGAAAGGTGTTTCCAGCTCAACAAAGGCGGGTGGCCAACAACACAGCTTAGACAAGCTTCGCTATGGTTATCCACATAATAGATAACCAAAACAATATCAAAAAATAACAAACTTGACTATAACAGTCAAGCAATGAATTTTCAACCACTGGTTGAAAATTAAACCAACACAAAAGAAGAAAACAGGATGGCCAATAGTTCCATAGAAATATCCTCTGGGATCGACACAGCGAAAAATTTCCAAGTCAGGAAACTCCCAAAAGGACAAAAGAAGAAAATAAATCCAAAATGCTAATACACAATCTTGGAAAAGAAGAAAGAAAGGGGCACATGGCATAACAAGCCATAGCTGATACACAATCAGTTCAGTCTCAAACTAATACTTCCAAAAGAAACAAAAAAATCGTAACAGTCTTCCAAAGAAAACAAAAAAGTTACGACAACACTCCAAAAGAAACAAAAACGTCATTACAAATCTCCAAGGGAACATAAGAAACACTATAATCTTCCAAAAGAACAAAAAAATCATTACAGTCCGTCAACAACAATAAAACTTCCAACTGGGTACACAAATCTCAAAAGCAGGGCAAGAAGGGTAAAGAAGAAGAAGAAGAAGAAGAGTATATATATATATATACACAAGGCAAAAACTAATGCTTATCTTCCTTAAAAGCTCAACAGGTCACCTGGCGGACGAATCCAAAACTCATCGACCTAGCCGTTCCTCTTATGACAACTAATAAGGTCAAAGACACAGTTTGGGAAGGGAATGAAGGGGCAACATGAACAAATAAACTTCATCATTTCACGGATAATAATCGAATACAACATCTTCATACAAATCACAAAGAAACGTTCACTATTCTTCAACAAAACTCGAACAGGGTTACAACATAAAACTGGGGAATTCTAAGTGGGTCATTCAACGGTAGTACTAAAAATACTTCAGATGTTTCACTAACATGGTCTCACAATCGACATAAACAATACTTTCACAATAAGCGGCCAGGTACTTTCACCTCAGCAAATCAAAACGTCACAATGGACAATGCCAGTATTTGTACCTCCGCTTCCACCAAATCATCAACATTACATCACAAACACTACAACAAGAAGGAATGCTATTGAGACTCTATCGCCAATAGTCTTACTTCAACACATAGAAAGGCTTATCCTTTCTATTAATTCACGGAAAGGGGATGCTGCTACGCAGTCTTACACAACAACAGAAATATCCAAGGAAACACAAATCCAGGTCACATGCCTGTACGTCCTATATGATATTTCAACAACACAATACTAAAATCACAAACTAATATATTTCAGACCATCAACATATCTCCACTACATTTGACCACACAAAGACACGGAAAGACACTAAACTAACAGACAGAAAAAACATCAGAATACTTTCGCTATGTATTCTCAACAAATCGGCCTTAGCCAGGAATATACGAAGTCGTATCATCACTCTCTTCTACGTGTACACAAAAAAGAATTAGGGAGAAACACAAGACTAACAGACAAAAGAAAAATAATAATACTCCGCTTTGTCACTAACAAATCGGCCTTAGCCAAGGACAAACGGAATCGTATCATCACTTCCTCCTACTTATAACACAGAATAGGAACAAAGAAAACACGGGGAAACACGGAAATAACAAACATAAGGCAAATAACAATACTTCGCTTTGTCACTAACAAATCGGCCTTAGCCATAGACAAACGAAATCGTATTATTACTTCCTCCTACTTATAAAACAAAAGACAACAAGGGAAAAACAATGGACAAACGTGGACTGTAACAGAAAACATTTTCTTTTTCCGGGCTTAAAAAAAATTCGCACATTGCCTGTACTATTAAAATTTAAAAATACGAAAAAATTGACCTATATTTTTCGTACAACAGCTGATTTCTGAAACGCAATAAGGAGACGAAATAGATAACTTATAAACACTTAAAGAAAGGACAGCGTCTACATACGAAATGAATTATTTCGTTAACGTAAACAAAATTCTTTTCTCAGACTTGGGATGGTACTTAAGACGAACAAGAATAAACAAACTTGATATCGTTCACATTTTAAATACCGGCAAATAAGGAATGACATCATTCCAAATACGTATTTTTTAATTCACAAGGAAATAGACGAAAATTATTTCTCATAATTTTACGAAAACTGGACATAACAGAAAATGGAAATCGTAGCAGTTAACTTGGAATAGAAATAGACTTGATTTAACGAAAAACTGGATAAGGCAAATCACAATATAACTGAAAATACAATTCGAAGCAAACTCAGACCAACTTCACATACAGGGCGGGACAAAAATACTAAAACAATGTTTGGGTGAAAGCAAATACACAATTTATACAAAACAACATACTCGATAAACTTCACATACAGGGTAATACAAAAATACTAATAATATTGAAAACTTGACTTTTCAATGAGCTTCACAAAATAACAGAAAATAAAAAACCTTGCTCTTGTTCTGAAAACTTAATGAGACTGCTCCTAGGCAAAACTAAACAGCACCTCCGATCACGAGTATAACACTTGTCATCATTCAGATACAAGACAGGAAACATAAAAGGGGACTCAGGGGAACACAATCTCCTATTAACCCGTGGCATTACATACGCCGTCAAAGCTGGTTAATTAGGGAACAACAGGGGAACACAGGGGACTACTCCTCACATTCACAATCTCCTACTGCCCGTGGCATAACAAAAACGCCGTCAGAGAGGGCCTAGAGGAAACAATGAAATGTCTTAGGACAAGGGACAAACAACAAAACACAACTATACTTATCAGCTCAAAAAAAAGTCACTCAAACAATAAACACATTTACTCAAAATGACCGGACAAAACAAAATTACAAAAACCGATTTTTCTGTAAGAAATGTCAAATCAATCAAAAATAAATGGCACAATAACGGTATACTTAATTTGTTACTGTAAATAACTTAAAATTCAATATTCAATCTCAAAATATTTGCTTTCATTTACCAATACACAAAAATACATATAGAAAAATTTCTACAGTACACGAAATAAAAGATACAACATTACATATGTCAAATACAACAAATACATCTGTTGATATACAATAATACATATGTCAATACAAGAACAATACATAAAAAAACAACAATACATATGTTGATACAAATACATAAACAAACTGTTTGTGGGACACCGGGGCACTACTCGGAAGGCAGGGTTTCATAAAAATGGCAGAAAATTATGGCAGAAAAACTGAAAAAGATATGTTGCTTCTGGAAAAGGGACAAAAACCTAAAGATGCAGGAACATTCAAAAGCCTGAAAAAGGCCCCACGCCAAGGGCGCCATTTTTGTAACGAAATACAAATGGCGCAAATCTAAGACATGCCACACACGTTGGGCGACATTTTTGTAACGAAGAGTAAAAATGTCGCAAATCTAAGAAATGCCACACACGTTGGGCGCTATTTTTGTAACGAGAATATTTTGCCTACCACAGGGGCATTAATATAAGGTAGAAAATTGGGGGAAGAAACTATTGGGGGTGGAGATAGGGCAAGCAAAATAATCGCTACTGATGCGAACGGACACTCAGGGTTTCGTAGGAGAGCTGGGGTCGTGGATAAGTAAAAGATAAGGGCATTGGAATGGGGCAACTACAAAAAAATGAAATAAAGGGCTCTTGGGATAAACAAAATAAAAATTAAACAAGAAACACCTCAAGGAATTTAATATAGGGCGCCACTTGAGGTGCCTAATTATGCCTATTACAACCACTAGTTGTAACTAGGGAAATAATTAGAAAATAAAATCAAAACATATCTTTTTCAAATAAACTCAAAAAGGGTTAGCTTAAAAAAAATAAATAAAAAGTTAAGAAAATAAAATTTAACCTTTAATTATGTGTACCACAAACAGTTACAAATACAAATAATACTAACAAAATACAAAAAAAACGACTTACAATGGCGCTTTCGGTTTACAACTCTGGGCGTTGGGGACCCTATTTGCGCGACATTTTGTAGCGGTAACTATTTAAATATTTATTATCATATTTTTAAATGGAGCTTACTTACTGAGGTTAACCTTTTTAAAAACAAAACAAATTCAAAGTTTATGGTTATGTATGTACCAAATATCCGAAGACAATAATGCTAACTGTCATATGTCAAGATTAAATTTTTAAAACTATAAGAATAATTAATATGACAGTTAACCAATCCCTAATATTTATAATTTTATTTATTACAATTTTTGTAACCTGTCATGAAAGCAATTATCGATGAAAACTGTCTATTTTTACTTTAAAAAATGTTTACGAAAAAAAAGAGTACCTGATATCACTGAATATTATATCTCCTTTAAAAATTTTGGGGCTGGATCTTTACTCAAAAACACTGCAAAACAAACAAATGCTTCTCACAAGCTGCAAAATGGTCTGGAATGACCAGGGACAACAAATATACGATGAAAGCTGGGCACTGGACCATCGGACTTCGGGTTAATTAAACTGCAATCTTCAAAGCTTGGCTTTTCAAAACTTCTCAAAACACAAAGCTCTTCAAAACACAGCACGACCCAAATCGGTGATTAACTCAGACAAAAACTGACACATTACATTTGAGTATAATATTCACTTCTCCACATATAAATTTGCCGGTTCCCTGAAGAATACCACCCAAGCACTTTTCCGTCAATATCGTAAACCAACCTCAAATTGTAACTACACATGCTACCAAACTTCAATACTTCTGATGAAAAAAACTAATAACAAAAAAAACATTACGAATTTGATGAAAATTCGGACTAAACAAACGAAACCAACTGCCCTTGACAGCGGCTCCACCGATAGTGACGAAATTAAAAATTTGTTCGCTTAACTTGAAAATCAACGAACTGCTGAAATAGCAAAACCAACGAACGACGTAGATATCCTTTGAAACGCATTTACATGAAAAGAAATCGCCGCAGTAAAATAAACAACAATTAAATGGATTTATTACTCTACGACGTTAGAATGATTGAAAACACTTTTCGAAAGATACGAACTAAAAAACAGAAAACATTCTTCGTTTTATTAAGACGATTTCATATACGAGGCGACTTTAAATATACTTCAAAGAATCAATCAAATTTAAAATGCTACAACTATTATGAATTACATGTCAAAATTGATATTTTAGCCTTCTTTCTTCTGCGTTCCGCTCTTGCACCGCCAGCATTTGAATCTTCTTCCTCTCGGTTCCTGGATTTTTCTAGGTGGTGTCCTCGTCTGCTTCTGTAGGTACTGTATCGGCAAACGTACCTACTTCCCTGCTTGCCTGGCTTCTAGTCGCTGATCATGTGGTCGATCAGTCGATGTGTTTCTCGGTTTATCCTCTGGATCCTGTTCTTCTCGAGGATATCTCTGGTCTTTCGTAGTCTTCTTGTGGCCTGGTTGAAGAACCACCTGGTTCTATTCTCGGCCACCTCCCTCAGTGGCGTGTATCCTAGTCTATTCCTGATGGTGGCATTGGTAACTCTATCCTCCCATGATGTTCCGTCGATGATTCGGTAGCATGAGGTCTCAGTTGCTTCTAACTTTCTCCAGTTGGATTCCGCAATGGAGCTCCAGACTGGTACAGCATACAGAATCACCGACCTAACATATGCTTGGTAAAGTTGTATCTTCTTCGCCTTTGATAGTGGACTGGACCTAAAAATGAAAGGAAGTATGAGTTTTTTAGCAGCATTTGCTTTTACCTTTGTTTTTTGTGTATGCACCCGGAAGTTGATTTTGATTTTCCATTTTTCGGTGAAGTCCGTGATTTTTTCTAAGTGGTACTCCATGTCATCTATGATTCTTCTTTCGTCTTTTCCGGATGCATACACTGCTGTGTCGTCTGCATACAGGGCTGTGGAAGTCCTAGGATCTGTTGGAAGATCTGCAACAAAAATGTTATATAATATAGGTGATAAAATGCTTCCCTGAGGCATTCTTTCCTGGATTTGTTGGATCGTTGACATCTTTTGGTCAGCTGAAACTTGAAAAGTTCTATTAGATAAATAAATATCACAAATATTAATTAAATAGTGCAGAAGTCTAGCCTTGTCCATCTTGTAGATTAATGCCTTTTTCCAAACCGTGTCGTATGCTTTTTCTATGTCCAGTATGGCTAATCCTGTCTTCTGTTTTCTGTTGAATTTTATCTTCGCTTCGCTGATTATTCTTGCTAGTTGGAGTTCGCAGTTTCTTCCTTTTCTGAATCCGAACTGGTCTTCTTGGATAATTTCTCTTCTTTCTGTGTGTTTCATCAGTCTCTTGTAGATGATTTTTTCCAGGATTTTTCCCATCGATTCCAGGAGTGATATGGGTCTGTAGCTTTCTGGTCTTCTTTCATCTTTCCTTGGCTTCAGTAAAGGTATGATTTTGGCGTGTTTCCAGTTGTTCGGAAAATGTCCTTTTTCTAGGCAGTATTTGAAGATATAATACAGTTGTACTATGATCTTCTTTGGGAGTTCCTTGAGGGTGATGTTGTGGATTCCTTCTTTTTCTTGTGCTCTACTTCCTTTCAGCTTCCTGATGAAAACTCACTTTATAGTACAAGGACAGCGGTCGAAATTCTCCAGGAAATCTGACAATGAAAACCTTACACCATCTCATATTGATCATACCGTAAATCATCCAGTCAAAAAAATGTTTTAGGGATGTTTTTCATACATGGGTATTGGATATTTTGTACCAATTGAAGGCATGATGAACAGCCAAAAATAAAAATCCATGTTAAAACAGCGTTTGGACACAGAACTTTCAGGAGGAGCGATTCTTCAACAGGAGTCTTCTTCCTGTCAGTCAAAGAAAATGATAGAATTTTTCAGAAATAAAACGATTATTGTTTTAGATTGGCCTGGTAATTCTCCAAACCCCAACCCGATTGAAAATTTATGGGCCATTTGCAAAGCTAGACTGCGCAAAATCAAATGTACTACAAAAATAAGAATAATAGAAGCGGTCATTCAGGTTTGGTTTCGAGATAAAAGGATATCGGGGAACTGTCAGAAGTTCGTAGAATCTATCTCAAAATAGGTAAAAGCAGTAATTGCAGCAAAAAGGGGGACATATTTCCTACTAAATAATGTAAGTTTACCTTTATAGTTTTGTCCAAATTTTTTTCCAAATAAACTGTTCTTTCAGTATAACAGCCTTTGATTTCATCAATTCGCATAGTACTGTAATAACACCTTCCCCTTTGGATGTATAGGTACTAACATTGACAGAGATAGGAAGAGATCATAAGCTAGTATTGTGCAAAATCCGATTAAAAACACATATTCCATAAAACAAAATTACAGAGTAAACGACAAAGATAAAAGTGGAAAATCTGCAGGACGACACAAGGTATTTATACAAAAAAATAGCAGAAAAATTCAGAAACACATATATCATACAAAGCGAAAAATTAAAGCAAACATCTTAGACTCGGATAAGGCTCTGGACGCAACAAATATAGATAAAAGCAAATGGGATCTCCCAAAGTAAAAAAATCCGTGGTTCTAGCCCTAGGTGAAGAATAAATGAAAGGGAAAAACAGCTTAACTGAGTACACGTTCAACAAGATACAACAAGCGTATGAAGATTACAAGAGAATAAACAATCAGAAACAAAATCTTGTAAGAAGAATTAAAAATTAGCACTGGGAATGTTTCTCAGAAGAACTGAAGTACGATCTTTGTGGTTTACAAAGAGAAATATGTAGTCAAAGAGGGGAGGTGAAGAAATGAATGGAACTAAAACACATCAACAACTATTCATGGTATTCCTCTATGCAGTAGCTTAATCTATAAACTACAACTCTTTCAAACTTATTCTCATCTTAATCAGTTGGCGCTACAGCCCTTCGTGAGCCCTGGCTTGCCTTAAAATATACTTCCATTTTTCCCTGTCGAGTGTCTGTCTTCTCCATATCCTAAGTCGAATTTGTCTTAAATCGTCCTCTATATCATCCAAACATCTGAGTATAGGTCGCCTCTTCTTGTTAGAGGAAGACCTGAGTTAGCTGAGTTAACAAACAGACCCTGTTTGTTAACTCAGCTATAAATGGTCCTCAATTCATTTCTTTCAAAAATTCGTAGAAATTTTTCATCTCTAGTCGTTATTGCCCATGTTTCCGATCCGTAAAGTGAGTACTGGGCGTATTATTCTCTTCTCAAAGCTCTTGACCGCAACCCTAGAATTAGGCAAAATTAACTGACAGAACAAAGGCCTATCCATTAATGGGCGATACCTCAGTCATCTAAGATTTGCAGACGACATCGCTTTGATCGCAATGATCCTGTGGAACTACAAGAACTTTTATGCCACCTTAATGCAGCTTGCAATCAAGTTGGATTAAAAATGAATAATTTCTGTAGTATTGTATTTTATTTCTATAGTAAATAACATAAAAAACCTAGAGAAATTGATAATGGTCTGGGTTGGTAAATATATTCCTAAATTGATCTTCATAATTATTTGTAAATCTCAATTAGATGCCGATTAAAAAATCTTATAGTTGTCAAAAAGATATACATAGTTAATAAACATTTAACTTCATTAATAACTTCAGTCTACTGTTTAATATTTTTGGTATCTATAAGCTTAGGAAATACGGCATATACCTACCTAAGAGATATAATTGTAAAAATGGCCATTTAAAGTGACTTCTACACCTTAGAAGTCTAAGCCTATACAGAGGTATAACCTTCTACTCCTCATAATACAGGGTATGATCGACGGAAGGAGAGGCCCAGGCCGACGAAGAACATCCTGGCTACGAAATCTCCGAGAATGGTATCAACAAACCACCTTTAATTTATTTAGAGCCGCCGTGAATAAGGTTATTATTGCCAATATGATCGCCAATGTTCGATAATCGGACAGAGCGCTGAAAGAAGAAGAAGAAGAAAACAATGACTTAACAGAGGATTATTATTTTAGTATAATTTATATTATAGTTTTCATTTTTGACTAATAGTGTCAATTCTTCTTAAGGTACCTTCTCCATTACTGAAGGTTGGCTATAACTACAGCAAATTGGTTTTTATCTTAAGCTGTTCTTAGTATCGAATGTGTGTCCTTACCTGTCCAGTCTTACATTCTTCAACAAGGAGCATTTTCTTCTTCCTGGACCTCTTATTCCTTCCACTTTCCCTTCCATTATAAGTCGTAGAAAGTTGTATTTTTCTCCTCTGTAAGTATGTCCCAGATAACTCGTTTTTCTGTTTTTTACAATATTTAGGAGTTCTCTCTCAGTACCCATTCTTCTTAGCACCTCGTCGTTGGTCACGTGCTCTGTCCAAGAGATCTTTAGCATCCTTCGAAAAACCCACATTCTATACGCCTCATACTTGCAATTCCGAGAGTCCATGTTTCCACTCCGTATAGCAATATGGAATAAATAAACGTTTTTACAAATAGGTATCGGATATCCAACGATAACGTAGAGTTTATTAGTAATTGTTTCATTCGTAGAAATGTGGACCTAGCATATTCTATACGAGCAAGTATTTCGACCTCGTGGTCAAGATCGTTTGTTATCCAGCAACTAAGATACTGGAATCTTTGTACTGGTTCTATATATTTGTTATAGATACGAATATTAATGTCGACATTTGGTGCACGTGTAAAAACCATTACTTTTGTTTTATTTGTGTTTATATTTAGTCCCAAGCTATCTCCCTCTCTGGTTATGACATTCAAAAGTCGTAAACTCTCAGCACTGTCCGCAATAATGACGGTGTCGTCTGCGTATCTTAAGTTGTTTACGTATTCTCTGTTGATTTTTATTCCTTCTTCAATATTTTCGAGTGCATTTTGAAAGATCTTTTCGGAATATATGTTAAATAACAGTGGAGAAAGTACACAGCCCTGACGAACTCCTCTTTTTATTGGCAATTCTGCTGTCAGACGATTGTCTATTTTGGTAGACGCCATGATTCCAATATAGCTTTTTAATAAGTGCTACAGTGTTATGGTTTATACCATGTTGTGTTAGGGTTTCTATAAGTTCTGTGTGTTTTACTCGATCAAACGCTTTTTCGTAGTCGATAAAACAGAGAAACACGACTTTTCGCTGATCTCGGCATTTTTGTACTAATATCTGCAGGCCAAATAATGCCTCCCTTGTACCAAGCCCCATACGAAATCCAAATTAATTGTCGCTCAGTTTTCTTTCGCATTATTTGCATATTCGTTGATGTACAATTTTGAGTAAAATTTTCAGAAAATGGCTCATCAGGGTAATTAATCTGAACTGTGAGCATCTATTTGCTTTATGGGTGTAGGTATAAATCTCGATCTAAGCCAGTGTTCTGGGAAGATTCCAGTGGTATGTATATATTTTGTTAAATAATATTGTTAACGTCTGAAGATTTTCTTCATTGATAAGCTGTATTATCACTACGTATATTTCATCTGGACCTGAGGCTTTTCGTGGCTTTGCCGTATTGATTGTTTTTGTAACTTCCGATGTTATAATATATCAAGTATTGTTTCTTGTACCATATTCATCTGTGGTTCTGTTCTCTCGTCATCAAACAGATCTTCGATGTATTTTTCTCACATATCTCCTACATTTTCTGGACTAGATACTATTTCGTTGTTATCATCTACTGAAATTGTTGTAGTGATTTTTTTCTTCGTATTTGTGACTTCCTTAATCTTTGTGTATGCATTGTAACATTTTTTATAATTATTATATTAAATTATTTTTAATTCCTTTTAACCCCGTGATGATACGCTGATGGTCGTGTTTACGATAGGAAATTTAAATAGGGAAAATAGCTAAATATGACTGAAGAATCTACCTACCTATTTATTTAAAGACGCCTATTTGGCTAATTCTTAATTAATCCTTTTCCGGGTTCTTTTTCATAAACTCGGTAATTGTCATCGAAGACCCGTTGTAATGTTTGTCGGGAAAGTGACCAAGAAATCTTTAATCTCATACGAAGAGTTGAGTACGAAAGCAAAGCTTTAAGGTTAAAAAATGAAAACAATTTAACCACAATAAAAATAACCAAAATCGAATACATCGGTCACATCATGAGGGACAGCGAAAGATATGGGTTGCTGTAATTAATTCTACAAGGAAAAGTAGAAGGAAAACGAGAAGTTTTTTTATATTGAATATTCTGAAAAGAGATCATACGGCTGACTAAATGCTTACAGTTTTGGTATCAGGAGGATCCGCTGTCTATAATTGTTCCAATCTCATCGTGGAAAAGGAAAATATTAAGGACTGTGAACTACCAATAAGGCCAATGCGTTGTAGGTATATAGTTGAAGTTCTATTATCATGAAGACCGACTGAACTAGGAAACATCTTTAAAGGAATAGACAAGAGAAGAATATGGAAGTGTAAGGATTGCCAGCAACTACAATCATTAATAAAGGAATAGACTAAGATGGAGACTAAGGGTTACATCCCAAAACTACTGATTGCAATGGAAGATGGATATCATGACTAAAATGGCTTTATTTGTCGAAGGAAGGAATGCAAGAATGAAAAATACTAGTAACGAACATAAAACAGAGGGAAACAATATCTTGCTATAGGTGGATAAACAAGACAAAGAGGAAGACCACGAAACAATAATTGTGAGTCATTCAAATATGGTTTACAAAGTATATGTGTTAAAAAAATATACTTAAGTTAGACAATTAAAGAATTACAGCTTTTGGCATAAAAAATGGAGAAAAATAGCGGAGAAATTCCAAGCCATATCCAGATAAGACCTGTAGTTATTATATAAAACACGAAAAGTGAACCTTAAAAAATATTTATTTTTTATAATATTTAGGTATAACAACATGATATAATCTTCTACATGTAAACTTGATGTATCTAATAATGTCTTTTTATATATTTATTATTATTATTACTTTATACATTCAGATACTATTAAGAACAAAAAATGTACAGGCCAAACCTTCAAAATGCTCACGTCCAATAAATTCTCGGTGAATCATAAGGTGGAATGTACTTTTTTACAAATTTTGTCAAATCAAATCTAAAAATAAAAAGAAAGTACTTAAAAGTCAATTAGTACCAAACTAGTTCCGCCTTCTTAACACTAACGAATTAAAATAACATAGTACTACTTGTAGGATGGTACTATTAGTACCGCCCTTATTTTAATTTCGTCTATTACTATCGAGTTAGAAATATAGAACCGTTTATGAATGTATGATTTTGTGCTAAGTCAAATCTTGAAAGAAGAAAAAAAAACAATGAATTTAACACTGATAGTTTTCATATCTTTATGGACTTGTAATTCGGCTTACGATAGCATCCTAAACGATACGATAGATGTAAATTATCTGTACGATGTATTAGGATAAATAATAAACATTTACACATACACACACACATGATAATTTTTGTAACTTGATATCATTGATTTTACTGTTCAAAAAGTATGTTTTCCTGGTAGGTTGTAAGTGGTACAATTAAAAGAAACTAGTTGCCTTTGTTGTACCATGGGTTTCTTTAATTGTACTCGTAGATATAGAGAGATCAGTGTATAGTAAAATAAATTTTAGTGTGAATACCATTAATCATGTTTTAGTTTAATACAGTTTATTTTGCAATATCAGAAATTATTCAGTTTAAACGTACATAATATTTTTATTTACATTCAAAACAAGAAAAAGTTTGGGTTCCACGTTGAACTCCTGCACAAAAATCGTGGCTCCATGAACGGCATTTGGTGCATTGGATCATATCTTAAATTCTCTTTTCCTCACAAATTTAACAGGACCACTCTTCAACACACATCTCTATAACGACAGGTTGATTTGAACTTGACACGGCATTTACAAGAACATACTCTGTAGAATTTTCACATTTCTTTTTTTTCAATTTTTGTCAAGCACGATTTGAGAAATAAATTTGCGTTCACAGTTTTCTTGATAACGTTAAGTACATGGTTAAGTAGTTTTTGTACTTCTTTCTGTACGCTTACTCAAACATGAGAACACATTTATAACAAGAGAAGATGGGAACATGGGAACAAAGCAAAAAAATATGAAGAAGAAATCAGAGATAAAGAATTATTGAAATGATTTTAATTTCAACAAAATACAAACATAATATATTTGACCAATCTTCCTGTCATACCTTACGTTACTACATTTTCATTTTCGTCTAGTGTGTAAAAATATACATAACTGACCATCAAATGGGTCCAATCAATGACGTATACGATTCCATAAAATACACCGTATCAACCGTATGCATTATAAACGCAAATAGATAAGCCACATAGCCACATAGAGAGACACCAACACTAGCAAACAAAACTACCCACACTCGTTTGTTTATAACAACTGAAACACATGTTCGAGTTCATTTGTTCGTATTTGCTGGAACGGCTTGATTTTCAGCGGGCGATTTCATTAGCCTATATTTGTTCGACAAAGGGGTCGAGCTTCCGTTGATGCGGCTACCTATCCAGAGTTCATAGAGTATGGAGAATGGCCACATTCACTTGTATAGGTATCACAATGGTCGAGACGGTTTATTGTCACGCTCTCTGGATCATATACGAAGTTCTACCAGGTTGGAATTGTATGCTACGAAAAGTAACCTATCATAGAAGTTACAGTATTTCTATAGGGTGATATAGATATGGTAAACAATAATTATGAACTTCAATATATTTATATTTTTAACATTTGATTTCAATATTTATAAAGTAAAAAGTCTCAATAGCGGCCAACAACGATATCGCAAAATTTTGGCCGTTTAAAGAGATGCCGCATTGATTTAAAGATATTAGTATTACCTCTGCTATTTTATTTACAAAGGAGGTTGAGGCTAACTGTTGCCTTGTTGTTTGCTTTTGATATAGGTAGGGATTAAATTTTTTAATTAATATAAGCTTAAATGCTCGAATAAATGAAGTTTGATAATATACAAGGCAAATATCGAGCACAGTATTAATTTAATCTTGCCCAAGTACCTTCGATCACTAGATCATCTTCAGGGGCATCTGAAATAAGCCAAGAAACGTTTTTTTACCTAAAGAAATTAATTAACTTCGATAAAAACTCGAAGTTTATGGTTGATAAAAGTTTTTATGTGATTAACGTTTATAGACTTACTTCGTCAATTGCGGCCTATCAGACAAGAGTAGAATGTCATAAATATAAAATGGGACATCACAATACACTACACAAAGACAAACAAACATTTTAAAATGTTTGAAGATAGGTGAAGCTACATAGCGTATAGAAGACGGAGACAGAATGTCTCACCGTCTAGCGGAACTGTTGAGATGGCATGTGACAAATGACAGCTTGGAAAGGGCGGTTACAATCATAGATATGTAATCTACACCTTTCAAAATTCTAAGAAACTCAGTATTGACCAAAGGTCCAACTGACAACACTATGGGAAAACAACTGATGAAATATAAAATTATATAGAATATTTTTTAAGTCGATTGAATAATCCAGATCTTGGTCTCAAACCTGTCTATAATAATTAGGGTGTTAGTTTGAGAGCAACTGAAGTCGACATAAGAACTGTGTAGATGCAAAATTCATAGTCTCCAAATTTTCATATTTTCAGTTATGTATATCAATTAATTCGTCTTTCAAAGACGGATCGAAGCGTAATAATATCCTGAACCAAAACTCACATTTTAATATCGAAAAACCATATTGAAAATTAAGTTCTGAAACATAAGTTACATTATC
The DNA here is from genome assembly GCA_918026665.1 of Diabrotica balteata. Classification (NCBI taxonomy): domain Eukaryota; kingdom Metazoa; phylum Arthropoda; class Insecta; order Coleoptera; family Chrysomelidae; genus Diabrotica; species Diabrotica balteata. The sequence continues at coordinate 176,618,139 of OU898276.1, forward strand.
CAACACATGATTTCCAATTAACATTCTCCAATTCGACCAATCAGAGTGTGTAGGGCACATCACGTGGTTGTCATCACTCTGGTGATGTTTTGTCAACGGTTTTTTACCTCACCTTACTTCTTGCATTTAAATGTGCTTGTTAAGGTTGATTAACATTTTTATGATTGTGATAATAAACTAAATTATTGTTTAGTATAGTGGGGGCCAGATCAATAGTTGTGGCCATGGCTTCTATCTGGTTTTTTAAACGTGCTCCAAAAAATGTAAAACTGTGGAGTTCTTTTTTTCCTATAACAGGTCATGGTTATCCTTCACAAGATCGAGTATTTTTAGTCTCAGAGAAGCTTATTAGAAAAAAAGAGGTGATTTACAAACCATCAGAGTACATTGATATTATAGCCGAACATTCTAAAGTAGTAAAGGTTGGCCAAGACTGTGACGTCTTTGATGTTCTCAAAGTTGCATCTATGTCGTATATCTGTATTTGTAGCTCTGTCCCATAGTGTCGTACCGTTAATTTTTCTCTCTAGAAGTGTTTTCATCTCTGCTGTTTCTAACATTCAATTGATGTTCCACTTCGGTTTAGAGCTTTCCGTAGCTAGATAATGTGATACTAGATATTTAAACTCAATCACTTGTTATATTATCTGACCTTCCAGCTCCAATTTACATCTTAGTAAATTTGCTGTTGTAACCATGCATTTTGTATTTTTCGGGGTGTTACGTTCCAAATGTTGCATTAGGCTCCATCTCTAGTTTTGCAAAGATATGTAATATTGGTTGCTTACAGTCAAGGTAGAGGAATGAAATTTTATTAATTTTATTTTGGGGGAAAATGATTTTTTTTTTAAGTGCTAAGAAACTAGGGAAAAAATTCTTTTTTTATGAAGGAATTAATTTATATGAGGTTTCTAGTGATATTTTGTAAGATTTGGTGTTCCAAAATTTAGGATTTTGAATCTCGGGCCTAGTCGGCAAATCTTCGTGTGACGAGCGCTGGATAACGGCTTTTAGGTTTGAAGAGTCATTCTTTAGGTGAATTGGCATGGAATAAGTCGCTGTATTAGAGTATTTACCGGCAACTGTATTTTGCTGTTTCCTGAGGGATTTCATTCTAATACAACGTAGCGGATGTTCCCCTAGCTTTGTGTCCTTAGTGGAAAAGTTTGTTTTGGTGTTGGAATATTCGCAGATTCGCCAAAGGGCGGTTTTACCAGCCACGTTTCATCTTTGGAATCAGTTACAATAAGGTATGTAGTTTTTGTGGCATCTGTTATTTGGTGGCCAGTCCCTGGTGTCGAAAAAAAAATGAAATTCTTTTTTTCCTCTCTCGTTACAGACCGAAGATCGAGCCTTAATCACGATCCAGATAGCCAAGTAGTTTACGGCTAGTCTTTAACCCTTGGTCTGGCTAACAAGGGTGAGTAAAACCATAAGATAAGTAAGAAGAGTAATAATAATATATCTATTTTATTCAAATTAATTTTGGTACAAATACATAATGAGTTATTTAAGTAGTTATTTTAGTCCCATCTCTAATACAAGATTTCAAATTCAGCAAGTGGTATCAACAAGAGTTTTTTTTGGTCATCAGATAAAGTCCAAATGAATTAAATTAAATATTGAATAGATAAAATTTTATTTAGCTCAAAACAGCTGTTTAACACAAAAATATAAATAATGGATTAGATCCAGAAACTAAAATACATTTTCCTTAATCTTTTCATACATGTTTTCTCTAGAGCAGTTGTATTTAATTTTTGGAATTCGTTTTATCATTAATTATGATTAAGAGGGTTTTTTAAATCAATGAATAACTGTTAGATTAGTTTTTATTTATTGCTTTTAAATAATATTACCCCTATAATGGTCGTAGTTCCGTATGGTAATTATGGCTTTCTTTCCTTCAGGTTCAGGTTCCGGTTTCGTTTCGTTATCGTTTTGTTTTTGGGTTTTAGTTTTCCCATTGCCTGATTTTAACCGTTTGGTGGTTGATTTTCGTCTTCCTGGCTGGACGTAGCCCATCATGTACTCCTGATTCGACCTGGGAGGTGTTTCGACCTTCGTACTATTCTCTGCGACGACTTCGCCGTTACAGCTTTAATGGGACTTCCCCCCGCTGCGTCTCAGTGGACTTAGAAATTGTGAATCTCGAAGACACCCCGATTGAGGAAGTCACACAAGTAACGACGTATTTTATGTGATAAATTCGAGGTATTTATCGAGCTTTAGTTTTTCAAGCGAAGTTTTATGCGCTATTTTGTTAAATTTTCTTATTCAGATAACATTGTTAAGAAAATAAAGACATTGCGGTCTCAGGTATTTTATATATTTACACATTTTCCGGGTATGTAAACTGCGCCTAAGGGTAGATAATTTTTTTTTACATTTTATGTCATGATCTGCACACACACACACCTGAGCTCACGTGGTGTCGTATTTGAGTTAATACATTTTTTTTTACTGGTTTTAATTCACACACCAGTCCCCTTAGCGTTTGGTAATTTTTATTAAACATCTTAACCTGTAATATATATATTTATCTAGTGTTACTTGTTGATATTATATTTAAGTCAGTAATACCCGCATTACTACATTATTTTCTTTTAAGCCTATGGTAGAGTGAAATAACAGTGTATTTTGTTTCATTATATTTAATCATTAAATTTGACCAAATCTTGATCTTAGACAATTTGTATTTTTATTTATCTCACATGTATTTAGGTTGGTGTATCCTATACTGGTAATTTTGGCGATAAACCTATTGGTAAGTTGGTGGTTTATCATAAGCAACGTAGGGAAGGCTGTGGGCCAATTTACCTGGCGCCCCTTTGATAACTTTTGTATACTTCAATGGACTGCACGACCAGTCTCCACTGTTTGTCTAGCCGCGAGCCATTCTCATACTGTCACCGTATAGTTTTTTTGTCGGTGTACGTCTAACCTATATGTGGTGAACTAGTATTGAGTTAGTTTTTATAAATTGCGTCTGGTTCGCCATATAATTTGGCGCCCAACGTGGGGCCAGATTTTTTTTTGCCTGGTTTTTTTTTAATTGTTCTGAGATTAAGTTGTCATTCTGACAGATTCGGTAAACTTTAATTTATTTACTTTACCACTGGCTTTGTGCTTAATAGTAATCTTAGAACTTCGTGTTTAGTGGTAGTGTATGCAGAGAAGTGCTTACTATTTTCTTGTGTGACGTGAAGTTGAAAGAAGTCGAAGACGGAACTTGGCAAATTTTGAAGAGATTGTGGAACTTTGAAGAATTTTTAGAAGTTGGTTGTTGGACTTTGAAAATTTTTATTGAAGAATTTTGGGACTTAGAAATATTTTGAGATTTTTTTTTTGGAACTTAGAAGAATTTTTGGATTATTGGACTCTGAAATATTTCTACTTCGGTTGGACTTCAATTTTTTTTTTTCAAAGCATTTGGACTTCGAAGTTCTACATTGTGTTTGCAACTTAATTGTGTTTGTGAATATAATTTTTTTTTTTGGATTGTATTGGAACTTGTATCTTGTTCTGAAACTTTAATATTTTGAAATTTTTTTGTGAAAATTTTATAGATTAAATAAAGCGACTATTTATTACTTTGTTTTCGTTTTGCTCCCAATAATAAAGTAAACTACCCGTGTTTTAATATTATTACTGACATCTTGAGTTCGTTTTGAATTTTTGCACCCTTGTATGTGACAAATTTATTATTTGAATTTTGAACTTCAACTTTTGCAAGATGGTTGGAAAACTTGTACCCAAATATCTTAGGAAGGAGGATTTGGAATATGAACTTAAAATTCGTGGAGTGTCTACTGGCACGGTAGATTCTATGAGGTCTAGTCTGTCTGCAGTGCTTAGTCGTGAGGCAGCTAATGAGAGTTTTACGTATCCTGCAAACCCATTCACCTATGCGCAGGATAAAATAGCAATTGAGACTAAACTTGCGGAGCTGACAACGGCTGTAGGAAATTTTACCGGTGTCCCTGCTTCTGCTGAGTCCTTGAGATTGCAGACACAGATTAACCATGTCCTTGGGAGGATTGATCGTATGGTATTGCCAGCAGGAGATGATGCCGCAGCAGCCCAGGATGTTAAGTCAGACTTTCTTGCGGAAATTTTGAAATTGTCACAGGATTTGCATGATAAGCAGCATCCAACCGGATCTAACTCAGTACCAGCGGCGCTTAATGTGATTTCGGTTTTGAATCAATCTTTTCAGGCAGGTATTGGACAGGCACAAACTTCTTCTCCTGGAGCGGGGCCACAAGCTGTTAATCTTGTTACTCCTGGTGTACAAGGGTCTGCCTCTAGTTCTTCTTCCGGTATGATACTTCCTCATAAGTGGGGAATAGAAAAGTTTTCAGGCTCTGCTAAGGGTATGTCGATTTCCGCATTCTTTGAGATGGTGCAAGAGTTGGGTCACGCTCGTCACGTACCTGATAGTATACTTTTAGAGTCGGGTATAGATCTATTTTCGGATAAAGCCTACCAGCTTTATAAAGATGTCCGTCTACGTGTAGGGAGTTGGGCTGAATTAGTTGAAGAGTTTCGTAGGGAGTACCTGTCAGCTCACCATAGTGAAGCACTTTTTGAAGAGCTTCGAAGGAGAACTCAGCATTCGTCTGAGACCATTGGAGTTTACTTGGCAATTATGAATAGCTATTTTAATCGGCTGCGTTGTCATGTTCCAGAGGGGGTCAAGCTGTCCATAATTATTAGGAATTTGCATCCGTTCTACCAGGATAGATTACGTGATCCTTTGCCATCTACCTTGGAGGAACTTCGGGTCTTATGTCGTAGTATGGAGGAGAGGCGCGATTGCATTAGGAATTATGTTGAACCGAATAGCAGGAAAGTAAATACTCTGGAAAAGGACCTAGCTTATGTCAGAGTGGATGCTGAAAGGTGCAGCAGTGTTGGTGAGGTTCCTGTTGTTTCATCTGAATCGGAGTCATCTAGTGGAAGGTCTAGGACGTTGGTATGTTACCGTTGTAAGCAGCCAGGTCATAAGGCAATAGGGTGTCTCGTTAGGAAGGCTGCTGTTCACTGTTATAAGTGTAGTAAAGAGGGTTTTACCGTCAGAACTTGTCCTTCATGTAATTCGGGAAACGGAAGGAAGCGCACCTAACTGGTCGAAGAGGTGTTGCTGACGTTGCGTCGACCAACCTACGTCCTATTTTAGACTTTATTTTACATCATTCTGAAGGAGATGAACGTCCATATTTGAGAGTTAGGGTCTTAGGACAAGAAATTTGGGATTATTGGATTCTGGTGCTTCAAAAACCATTGTAGGAAGAACTGGTTGGGAATTTTTACAAAAATTGGGTCTCGAGTTGGACACTTCGAAGAAAACCGTTTGTAGAGTGGCGAATGGTCAGATGTGCGAAGCGCTAGGCGAATGTTTAGTACCTTTCATGGTTAGAGATCGCTTGCGTGTTTTGCCAGTATTAGTTATTTTGGACGTACCGCATACTCTGATTTTAGGGACTGATTTCTGGCGAGTTATGGGTATTGTTCCAGATTTGAGGCACAACGAATGGTATTTTTCGGAGGCTCCAGCGACGGTAGGTGCAGTGGATCATCTTAGAGGTCAAACTATTTTGACGGATACAGAGAAGTCGCGATTGGATGAAGTTATTGATAGAAATCGTGGACGAATGGGAACTTCTCTTGGTTGCACTGATGTCACTGAGCATACGATTGTTTGTAAATCCGCACCCATAAAACAACGCTATTACCCTGTGTCCCCAGTAATCCAAAGTCATATTGATAAGGAACTAGAAGATATGTTGGCGAAAGGAGTAGTGGAACGATCGAATAGTGCTTGGTCTTCGCCGATTCTGTTAGTGAAGAAAAAGGTTCCGGAAGGTGAAGTACCAAAATGGAGATTCTGCGTGGATTATCGGAAGCTTAATGCCGTAACGGAGCGGGATGGCTATCCATTACCCTACATCTCAAATATTTTGAACAAGTTAAAGAATGCTCATTATCTTTCCACCATTGACATCAAGTCGGCTTATTGGCAAGTACCTGTTGCTAAGGCTTCCAGGCCTTATACTGCGTTTACGGTTCCTGGTCGAGGTCTTTTTCAGTTTTGCAGGATGCCTTTCGGATTACATAATGCCCCGGCTACCTGGCAGAGGTTGATAGATCGTGTCCTTGGTCCGGAGTTGGAACCCTATGTTTTTACTTATTTGGACGACGTGGTCATCGTAACAGAGTCGTTTGAAGATCATTTAAGGATCTTGGAGGAAGTATTCCGACGCTTGAGAGAAGCTAAGTTAACCGTTAGCTGGGAAAAATGCCAATTTTGTAGACCGGAACTGAAATATTTGGGTCATGTTGTTGATAGGAATGGACTACATGTTGATGGTGATAAAGTCAAGGCAATGCTACGCATTCCAACACCCACATCTGTCAAAGAAGTTCGTAGCATCATAGGTACATTTTCCTGGTACCGAAGATTTATTCCTGACTTTGCGACACTACTAGCTCCAATTACAGCGATATTGAAGAAAGGAAGGAAATACAATTGGACCCCGGGTTGTGAAGAATCCTTTCAGAAAATAAAAGAGTGTCTAGTCTCCGCACCGATACTTAATTGTCCTGACTACAACTTGCCTTTCGTTGTCCAATGTGATGCCTCAGGATACGGAGTGGGGGCCGTATTGTTGCAGCCAAGCGCCGATGGTGACAAAGTAATTAGCTTCCTGAGTAGATCGCTAACGCGTCAAGAGCGAAATTTTTCCACGACTGAACGGGAGTGTTTAGCTGTATTATGGGCAGTCGAAAAACTGCGTCCTTATCTGGAGGGTGTTCCGTTTACGGTCGTAACTGATCACGCATCCCTCGTATGGCTCCAGAATTTGAAAGATCCTACTGGAAGATTGGCTCGATGGGCAGTAAGGTTACAACAATACGACTTCAAGATTGTTCATCGGAAGGGAAAAGAACATATTGTTCCGGATTTGCTATCTCGGTCAGTTCCTGTACTTGATATGGTTGAAGAGGTTATACCACCTCCTAGTGGTGATCGTTGGTATGATAAACTTTGTAGAAGAATTGTGTCTAGTCCCTTGAAGTATCCTCAGTGGAGAATGTCTGGTGGTAAACTGTATAAATATGTCTGTCCGAGTCATGGGTTTTTGGTTGATGAAGTAGACAATTGGAAAGAGGTTGTTCCTAAGAGTCAGCGATTGGAAGTGCTGAAGTTGTGTCATGATAGTCCTTTAGCCGGTCATATGGGAATCCTGAAGACTTACAAGCGGATTAACGAGAAGTATTATTGGCCGAAACTAAAGAGTGATGTGTCTCGTTACGTTGGACGTTGTTCACTGTGTGCCATGCATAAGGTGGAACAAGGTAAGCCCAAAGGCTTCATGACCCCTCAACCTAAAGCTACTCAACCATGGGAGATCGTCGCAACCGATCTCATGGGACCTTTCCCAAGATCAACTCAAGGCTATAAGTTTATTTTAGTGGTAATGGACGTGTTTAGTAAATTTTCTCTGGTGTTTCCGTTGCGATCCTCGAAAGCTGTACATGTCGTTAAGAAGATAGAAGAAGAAGTATTTCTCATATTTGGAGTTCCGCGTCTGTTATTATGTGATAACGGTGTCCAGTATACTTCAGGTATTTTTAAGAAAATGATGGAAACCTATGGTGTCTCGGTCCGTTATAATGCGTTGTATCACCCACAGTGCAATCCTTCCGAACGTTATAATCGAACCCTTAAAACCATGATGGCAACTTATGTAGCTGACAACCATAGGAAGTGGGATGAAAAGTTGGCCAAACTAGCATGTGCTACCCGCACTGCCTACCACGAATCTACTGGTCAAGATCCTTACTTCATAAATTTCGGTCGGAAGATGATAGTGGATGGACGAGATTTTTCTCGAAAGGACAACCTCGGAGATCCGGAGGACGAAGTAGCTAAAGTGGGAGATGAACGATCGCATGGACTACAGGAATTATTTGCTGATGTTAGGAAACGTTTAGATAAAGCTTCGGCTAAGAGTGAGAAGACTTATAATTTAAGAAGACGTCCAGAGGAATTTCGCCCCCATCAGTCAGTGTGGCGAAGAAACTTTGTGTTGTCGGATGCCACTAAATATTTCTCGAAAAAGTTAGCTCCTAGATGGATAGGACCCTACTTCGTGAAGAAAAAAGTTTCTCCATGGACATATAGCTTAGAGGATGAAAACGGTAGAAATCAAGGCATTTGGAATGTTAAGGATCTAAGGGTTAGTAACTCGACTGATGATCACGATAATATTTAGATCAGAACGGGACGGATTAGCAAAAGTTTTGTCTGGCTTTGATTCGAATTATGTTTTTTGTCTAGTTATGTCGTTTGAGATGGTTGCTGATACAGTTGGTAATTTCTTTTGGTTTGTGGGATGAATGTCATGTAGGTTTTGTCAGAAATATGTTGTTTTCGGGATTATGGCGTTGGAATTTGTTGGGATTTTAGTAAGCCATTCTATTAAATTAGGTTTTTCCCGAATTCACATAGTTAGGATTTGGTGAATCTTGTGTTGGTAATAGCTTAGCTTTTGGATGATTCACTTAATTTCGTTGTATGCGGATTTAAATTCTGGATTACCTATGTCATTTTTATCTTGATAAACAATGGGGATTAGACTACTGTTTCAACAGATGTTTTGGTTTTTTTTTCTGTCAGTCCAAGGTTTTCCACATCCCTTGCTATTTCCTTACTAGCGAAAAAATCCAGATTGTAGCTATCTCTGTCTTTCACATCGAGACAACAATTTTTGGTTTTGTCGTCGCTAGGTGAGTTGTTTTGTCGTGCTGCGACAAAGATGCGTTCTCTTGTTGACAGTTCTGAGGAGTGTTCTCTAGAACTGGTTTGGGTTGTGGGTTTTGTGGTTATTAGTAGTATTTCGGATCAGTGTGGTGCAGTACTATAACTGTACTGGGGTACCGTTGTCCCCCTGGTGGTAAGACCTAAAACATTTTAGTTTGGTAAATACTAGAATTTACTTTGGTATGGGTTATAGGTAGTGTGTCGCTAGCGCGAGGGAAAATTTCTCGTCTTGTTTTTCCTCGTAAATTTTCCTCTGGGAAAGGGGGGTGTTGTTACGTTCCAAATGTTGCATTAGGCTCCATCTCTAGTTTTGCAAAGATATGTAATATTGGTTGCTTACAGTCAAGGTAGAGGAATGAAATTTTATTAATTTTATTTTGGGGGAAAATGATTTTTTTTTAAGTGCTAAGAAACTAGGGAAAAATTCTTTTTTTATGAAGGAATTAATTTATATGAGGTTTCTAGTGATATTTTGTAAGATTTGGTGTTCCAAAATTTAGGATTTTGAATCTCGGGCCTAGTCGGCAAATCTTCGTGTGACGAGCGCTGGATAACGGCTTTTAGGTTTGAAGAGTCATTCTTTAGGTGAATTGGCATGGAATAAGTCGCTGTATTAGAGTATTTACCGGCAACTGTATTTTGCTGTTTCCTGAGGGATTTCATTCTAATACAACGTAGCGGATGTTCCCCTAGCTTTGTGTCCTTAGTGGAAAAGTTTGTTTTGGTGTTGGAATATTCGCAGATTCGCCAAAGGGCGGTTTTACCAGCCACGTTTCATCTTTGGAATCAGTTACAATAAGGTATGTAGTTTTTGTGACATCTGTTATTTGGTGGCCAGTCCCTGGTGTCGAAAAAAAAATGAAATTCTTTTTTTTCCTCTCTCGTTACAGACCGAAGATCGAGCCTTAATCACGATCCAGATAGCCAAGTAGTTTACGGCTAGTCTTTAACCCTTGGTCTGGCTAACAAGGGTGAGTAAAACCATAACTTTTTATTAATCTTTTCATACATGTTTTCTCGAGAGCAGTTGTATTTAATTTTTGGAATTCGTTTTATCATTAATTATGATTAAGAGGGTTTTTTAAATCAATGAATAACTGTTAGATTAGTTTTTATTTATTGCTTTTAATAATATTACCCCTATAATGGTCGTAGTTCCGTATGGTAATTATGGCTTTCTTTCCTTCAGGTTCAGGTTCCGGTTTCGTTTCGTTATCGTTTTGTTTTTGGGTTTTAGTTTTCCCATTGCCTGATTTTAACCGTTTGGTGGTTGATTTTCGTCTTCCTGGCTGGACGTAGCCCATCATGTACTCCTGATTCGACCTGGGAGGTGTTTCGACCTTCGTACTATTCTCTGCGACGACTTCGCCGTTACAGCTTTAATGGGACTTCCCCCCGCTGCGTCTCAGTGGACTTAGAAATTGTGAATCTCGAAGACACCCCGATTGAGGAAGTCACACAAGTAACGACGTATTTTATGTGATAAATTCGAGGTATTTATCGAGCTTTAGTTTTTCAAGCGAAGTTTTATGCGCTATTTTGTTAAATTTTCTTATTCAGATAACATTGTTAAGAAAATAAAGACATTGCGGTCTCAGGTATTTTATATATTTACACATTTTCCGGGTATGTAAACTGCGCCTAAGGGTAGATAATTTTTTTTTTACATTTTATGTCATGATCTGCACACACACACACCTGAGCTCACGTGGTGTCGTATTTGAGTTAATACATTTTTTTTTACTGGTTTTAATTCACACACCAGTCCCCTTAGCGTTTGGTAATTTTTATTAAACATCTTAACCTGTAATATATATATTTATCTAGTGTTACTTGTTGATATTATATTTAAGTCAGTAATACCCGCATTACTACATTATTTTCTTTTAAGCCTATGGTAGAGTGAAATAACAGTGTATTTTGTTTCATTATATTTAATCATTAAATTTGACCAAATCTTGATCTTAGACAATTTGTATTTTTATTTATCTCACATGTATTTAGGTTGGTGTATCCTATACTGGTAATTTTGGCGATAAACCTATTGGTAAGTTGGTGGTTTATCATAAGCAACGTAGGGAAGGCTGTGGGCCAATTTACCTGGCGCCCCTTTGATAACTTTTGTATACTTCAATGGACTGCACGACCAGTCTCCACTGTTTGTCTAGCCGCGAGCCATTCTCATACTGTCACCGTATAGTTTTTTTGTCGGTGTACGTCTAACCTATATGTGGTGAACTAGTATTGAGTTAGTTTTTATAAATTGCGTCTGGTTCGCCATAGGGGAAATTAACATGTTAAATTTTCTGGCGGTTATATTAAATTGGTGCAGTATACGTTGTAAATCATCTTCACTTTAAGTTGTTTTTTTTTTCATTTGGTAACCTTTTTTAGTTCTTACTTTTTTATTATTTCATCCATAATCAGGTTGAACAATAGAGGACTCAGCGAATCTGCATGTCCACTTCTTCTTCCTATGCCCTATCCGTTTCGGACGTTGGCTATTAACAAGGCTATTTTGACTTTGTTTACGGCACCTCTGAACAGTTCGGTCGATGTTAGTCCGAACCATTGTCGCAGGTTATGCATCCATGAGTGTCGTCTTCTTCCCGGTGCCCTCCTACTGTCGATTCTTCCTTGGACTATTAACTGTAGCAGCCTGTACTTAGTATGCCTCATGACATGTCCGAAGTACTCAAGCTTCCGTTTCTTTACGGTGAAGATTATTTCTTTGCTTTTGCCTATTCTCTGCATTACTTCCACGTTAGTGATGTGGTCTGTCCAGGATATCCGAAGAATACGGCGATATATCCACAGCTCAAAGGATTCTAGTTTCTTCAGGGTGGCTTCCGTTGTGGTCCATGCCTCTGCTCCATAGAACAAGACCGGGAAGACATAACAACTGACCAGTCTTAATTTTAGTTCCATTGAGATTTTGCTTGTGAACCACTTTTTCATATTGTTGAACGCGTTTTGCGCTTTTTTCAATTCGTGATCTTATTTCTGATGACTGGTCCCATTTTGTGTTGACTGTGGTTCCAATTCCATGTTCACTGCCAGCTTCAATGGGTCGGTTAGTTGTTTTTCTATTTTTACTTTTATTGTGTTGTTTTGGTAGATATTTTAGATCGTTTTGAGGATTCCTAGAGGTATCTCTCTTGCATACAGTAAGTGGATAACGTCTTTTAATTTGACCTGGTCAAATCACTTTGTAAGGTCCACGAAACATAGACATGCCGGTTTGTTGTATTCTAATGATTTCTCTTGTACCAGCCTCATTATAAATATAGCGTCGGTGTATGATCTTCCCGACCTAAAACTTTGTTGTTCTTCTGCTAGTATTATAATTTCATTCAATTTATTTGTTATCACTTTGGTTGCTAATTTTAGTGTTGTGTTTAATAAATTAATTCCTCTGTAATTTTCCGGGTCCGATTGGTCTCCCTTTTTGAAGATAGGTATTAGGATGCTTGATCTCCATTCTTGAGGAATTCTGTTTTGTTCTATTATTTTTTGGATAAGTTTTAATAGTTGTTTGGTCAGATCTGGTCCTCCGTACTTTAGGAGTTCGTTCGGTGATCTGTCCTCTCCTGGTGATTTTCTATTTTTTAATTTCCTTTTTTTATTAGTTCGTTGATCTCTTTTTTTTCCTGTGATTATTCTCCATATTTCTTTTTGTGTTCCGTAGAACGCGTGTTCCGTAGAACGCGTGTTCCATCTCTTTTGAGAAACTCTGCCAATGTTCCTTTTTTATTTGTCTAACTAAAGTATTTGTTTCATTTCTGATTCGTTTATAGTGGTTGTATGCCTGTTGTGTTTGTGTTTATGTGTCGAAACATAAAAAATTTAATTTCTAAACATTTTCAAGAAAGGCATATCTTTTTTAACCCAGTACTGGTTTTGTCCTCTCTTGTCCCCTGGATGCAAGAAGCTCAAAATAGAAATAGGTGGAAAATTTTACGGGAGGCCTACGTTCAGCAATGGACAAATATAGGCTAATTGATGATGATGACTCTAAACAAGGAACAAGGGACAAACAACTAGGAAAAGAATTGGATGACTGAAGAGACTCTCAATCTAGTAGAAGAAGCCCGAAAACGAAACGGCACATCAAATTCAAAACAAAAAGAAATAGAGATATGTACCATAAATACAACTACAAAACACTTGTTCATAAGGAACAAAAATAATTATATTAAAACATATGTGTACAACTAGAGGAGATAGAGAAGATGGAATAACAGCTGAAACACTCAACGAAATGGGAGAATTAGAGACGGAAGCAATGCTTAGAATTTGCAATGAAATATGGAATACCGGAAAGTGGCCAAATGAATGGGGTAAACTTACATTTATTCTTCTTCTTCTTAGGGTGCTTTTTCGTTCCGAACGTTGGCGATCATTCTAGCTATGATGACTTTGTTGGTTGCTATACGAAATAGCTGTGTTGAGGTCTTTCTATACCATGCTCTCAGATTAGTAAGCCAGGATATTCTTCTTCGTCCTGGGGCCCTTTCCTTCAATTTTACATTGCAAAATGCATTGAAGTAGCTTATATCTGCCTTGATTTCTCATTATATGTCCCAAGTAAGTACTGCAGCTTACGACCCTTCACGATGTTGACCAAATCCGCAGTTGTGTTCATCCTCCGCAGTACTTCTTCATTGGTGACTTTATCTGTCCATGGTATCTTCAGGATGCTTCTGTATGACCATAGCTCAAAAGCCTGAAGTTTTAATAGAGTTTCCGCCTTTAATGTCCACGTTTCTACTCCGTACGGAAGCACTGAGTACACATAATATTTAAGGAGCCTTATTTTTGTTTTTAGGGTGAGATCATGGCTCTTGAACACAGAAGTCATAGTCAAGAATGCACTTTTTGTCTTTCCGATACGACATTTACTCTCTTGGGTATTGTTCTACGACTCTTTGATTATAGTTCCTACAAAGTATTGTAAGACACGTTCAATTCTCATTTGGTTCACATACAGATTTGCTCCAGTTATGTTTTCCTTGCTGATGATCATTAACTTGGGTTTGCTGGTGTTTATATCCAGTCCATATTTTCTACTTGTTTCCGTTATTTTGTTCATTAAGTTTTGCAGCCCTTCTATTGCATTGGAAAACACTATTGTATCATCTGCATACCGCAGGTTATTGAGCTTGACTCCATTTATTGAGATGCCTTCATCAATATCTTTTAGAACCTCTTCAAAAATGTGCTCCGAGTACAGATTAAATATCAGTGGTGAAATTATGCACCCTGATCTTACTCCTCTTCGGATTTTGACCTGATATGTATATTCTTCATCTATTAAGAGTACCTCTGATTGACTCCAATACAGGTTAGCTATTATTTTTAAGTTTTTTCCGTCAATCCCTGTCTTCTTCAGCACTTCCATCATTTGTTCATGCCTGACCTTATGGAAAGCCTTCTTGTAGTCAATCAGGCATGCAAAAGCATTACAGCTGACATCTCTACATTTCTGAAACAATACCTGCATGCTAAATAAAGCTTTCCTCGTACCAACTAATCCAAACTGAATGGGCGCAATTTGTTTCTCGCATTTCCGCAAAAACAGCTTCAGCAGATGGCTCATTAGGCTTATGGTACTATAATGTTCACAAACTTTTGCTCCTGGTTTTTTGGGCAATGGTACGAACTCCGATTTGATCCACTCTACTGGTATTTTTCCTACCTTGTATATTTCATTAAATATTTCAGTTATTATTTTTATTTGTTCTGCATCTAATAGCTTCAACAGTTCTGCAGGAATTTGATCTAGTCCCGGTGCCTTTCCATCCTTCAATTATCTGACGGCTGCCGTTATTTCTTCTGGTAGGATTTCGGGACCTGAATTTTCCTCAATGGTGGGCTGTTGAATTGTTCTAAGGTCGTGGAAAAGCTTCTCCAAGTATTCTTCCCAAAGTTTCTTTTTATCGTCATTATAATTATTCCATATATTTCCATATTACCATCATTAAATATTAAAAATGGTCGTAATTTTAAACGAGTGCGATAGAATATCATATAAATCTAGGAGTATACTAAGTGGTACAAGAGTTTTATTATCAATGATTACTTACGAAATGATCTTATTTATAATAATTTTACAAAATGTCTCCAGTCCGTCATTTTAAATAATTACGTCACTAAAAAACACTAAGGACAATGTAACGTATAGCTGCCTTAATTCAGTTATCCTAAAATGTTAATTCTATTAAGTTTTTTTATCCAGGAAATGGTTCTTCTTTACACTCACAATGCATATGGATATTAGAAATTCTTGTATCGATCCGGTCGGTAAATTTTCTCTATTCATCTCAAATATTGTACCTATGTATTCTGCGTAATATTTTTTGATATATTTTTAATAATACTTTTGTAATTTCTTCATTACGTTTTTTTTTCATTTTTAAAATAAACGAGAAAATATTTACAAATAAATGGATAAAACAGAACAATATCCACTTGCTTTTTATTAGCAAATTATATCTGTAATAAGTACAATTCACTTGACAATGTAGACTCCGCCGCAGTAGCAGCCTTTTCTAAAATTAGACCCATACAAAAAGTAAGAGGTGAATAAAAGGCTCGTTATTCTCGCTCGATGTGAAACATCACCTACCTGCCTCTTGGTGAGCTGGAAATGGAATAGCTAACGAAAATTCAGGAAATAAATACAACAAAAGGTCTTTAGACAAAGTTGGAAGTGCATCGTTGGATGGCAATTGTTCACACCTTACATTGTTATTCAGTACAGGCTTACTAGTAGAGATACAACTGTGCTAATACAGTGTCGGGCACAAAATTGATCCAACTAAATGCATGTACATAATAGAAGTAACTTTATATTTTACCGAAAGTATAATTAAATTTTGAATACTTTTAAAACAAAGTATTAAAATATATGAAATGTTTGGTATATATTGTTCACGTTACTTCTTTTTAAAGTCTCATATTCTTTTTGAAACTCTAAATTCCTAAATTTTTGTGCAATTCTATCGCGAAGTCTAAAAATGGAATCCGTTTATTTTTAATATTGTCTGAAGCTATTTTCTTGTGGCATTTTAAAGTAGTTAATATTTAAATGGGAATAAGCTACAATTAAAGGTAAAAATGAAAAAGCACTTGGCCCCGATGAAGTAAGTGCTGAAATACTAAAGTTTTTGGGAGAAAATGGAATTAAAGCTCTGTATAATCGCTTTAACAGAATTTATGTCACTGGGATATTACCAACTGATTAGTTAAAGTCGACATTTGTCACAATACCTAAGAAACATCGTCCAAAGACATGCGGTGATTATCGGACAATAAGTCTGATGAGTCACGTTTTGAAGATCTTCCTGCGAGTAATACACAGCAGAATTTACACGCTGTTAGAGGACAGAATTAGCAATACTCAATTTGGGTTTAGGAGTAGCTTGGGTACAAGAGAAGCCTTGTTTAGTATACAGGTTCTAGTACAGAGATGCAAAGATATAAATCAAAATGTGTACATTTGTGTAATCGATTTTGAAAAAGCTTTTGACAAAGTCCGACATAACAAAATGCTAGAAATATTGGAAACAGCTGGATTAGACGATAAAGATCTACAAATAATTACAAATCTATACTGGCATCAAGTGGCAAGAATAAAGATTGAACAAGAACTGTCGGATGAAATAAATATAAAAAGAGGAGTGGAACAAGGCTGTATATTTTCGCCTTTACTTTTTAACTTATATTCGGAGGAAATATTTAAGGAAGCCTTAATGAAGACAACCGAAAATATTATTGTGAATGGAGTAACCGTCAACATATTAGATATGCCGACGATACCTTAGTCCTTGCCAATTGCGGAGAAGACCTTCAAAATCTAATGAACAAAATAAAACAGATTTGTAATCAGTATGGATTTAAACGCAACGTTAAGAAAACTAAATATATGATAGTTAGCAAACAAAATTATATACAGGATGACGGTATAAAAGTCGGAGATGCCACACTGGACAGAGTAGAGAAACTCGTGTATCTCGGCAGTAATATCAATGAGAGCTGGGATCCAACCGCAGAAATTGAAAGCCGAATAGAACAAGCCCGAGCAGCCTTTGTAAAAATGAGAAACGTACTTTGCAGTCACGATCTTAGCATTTACCTTAGAGTTCGTATGACATCTTGCTACATCTTTCCTGTCCTGCTGTATGGAGTGGAAGCGTGGACTCTAACTGAGGCTATGCTTAAACGCTTGACAGCTTTTGAGATGTAGGTATACAGACGACTACTGAAAATAAGCTGGGTCCTCAGAGTTAGAAATGAGGAGGTCCTTGGACGGCTGAGCCAAACAACACAACTGGTCAATATAATAAAGAAACGCTAGCCGGAATACTTCGGTCACATTATAAGACACCCTGAAAAATATGATCTTTTACATCTGATCATTCAGGGAAAGATCCAAGGTAATCGTGGTCCTGGTAGACGAAGAACATCATGGCTAAAAAATCTAAGGCAATGGTATGGAAAATCAACTACATCGTTATTTAGAGCTGCTGTCAATAAAGTCACGATAGCGAATATGGTAGCCAACATGATATCCAACGATCGATAACGGTCATGGAACTAGAAGAAGAAGAAAAGGTTAAAGTACGTTTATTGACGTTTCAATTTTGACTTCGGAAATCGTTCTCAAAATACAAACATTAGCAAATTAAACCAATTTTGTTTTTTTGTTACTTACATACAAATTACTCCCTGCATTCTACAACGTCATCTATAAGCTGCTTGTATTTAGGCAGGTTGTTAACCATAACGACTGGACCTTTGACATACTCGTATATTATAATATTAATTGTTTTGCCGTGGTTTTTGATTGCAGTCCTAGTACTTTTAAAACCTTCTGCGAATAAATTTTACAATACAGATTAAAGAGAAGGCTATCTACTCTGGTAAGGTGTTACGCCTTTGAAGAAAAGCTTTACTATAGTCTACGAAACAGGCGTATATTTTCAAGTTCATATCCCAGGCTCTTTGTCTAGGTACATTAAACGAGAATACAGTCTCTCAAGTTCGTAATGTATGAACGAACTAACTTGATAATCCTATCTTATACAACACAAACTGGCAGTTTATCATAGCATGTTACATAGATTAATAGAAATTCCATGTCAAAATACAACTTTGATGTAGAATTAATTATCATTAAGCAAATAGCAGTAAACAATGGGTACAACGAAAGAATAACTAATAAAATTTTAAATCAAAAACTACACAAGAAAGCCTTGAAATGAGTGTTTCCACCACCGGAGAAAAAACCCAGTACCTTCTGCTCGATTACATATACAGGCAAAATAACATCAAAAATAGCCAAACACATAAAAAAGAAAGGAAAAACACCAGCTTTTAAAACAAACAACAACTTAGGCAAATATATTAAAAACAACAAGAGCCAAAATAAAAAGCACTTGTATAGTGATGTATACAAACTTTAATATGGTGACTGCCCATGAACTTACATGGGTCAAACTGGTACAACTTTTAACAAGCGTATAGCGGAACATAAAAGCGCTTTTAATAATAGGAAAACAGATTTTACATATGCACTTCACCTTCTAGATCATAATCATTCTTTTAATGACGAATTTCAAATTTTTCTTGTCCAAAATAAACTCCTTAAGCTATCTTTATTAGAATCTATAGAAATTAACAAATTAAAAAACACAGACATAATTTTGAGTTATATCAAGAATTAAGAGTTTGACTGCAGCAGCATTTTCCGGGTCTTAAGCGATCCGGTTCAGTATCATTCTTTCGAACGCTTTGAGGTGGCACAAAAGATAGGCAGGTCTAAAACTCTTTGTATCCGCCGGATCCTTTCCTGGAGGTGGCCACCACTCTAGCATTCCTTCAGATTTTGGGTATTTGGAATGTAAGGACGCAGCA
This sequence comes from Diabrotica balteata, assembly GCA_918026665.1. Taxonomy (NCBI): domain Eukaryota; kingdom Metazoa; phylum Arthropoda; class Insecta; order Coleoptera; family Chrysomelidae; genus Diabrotica; species Diabrotica balteata. The sequence continues at coordinate 176,636,887 of OU898276.1, forward strand.
GTTCATAATTTTTTCGAACCACTCTAGGGTTTTTGGTCCAAAGTGCTTTATTTGTTCTGTTGCGTTAAGTGGCATAAAATGTAGGGAATACTGAGAAAAATGGGCACTCCTGAACATTTAATATACGTACTGAAAAAACTATATATCAAGCAAACGTAAGAGTCAACAACATATACTCTGATAATTTTGAGATAATGACAGTTAATCTGATTATAATATTGTAAATAAATCTAGAGAACAGTTTATTTGTTATAAAGTGATTTTAAATTATCGACAAAGAACCAATTGATAGGCTTCTTTTGGCAAATGGGCGCCACATTGAACATTTGTTATAAAAGGTTTAAATAAAATGTGTTTTTTGATACTTTCGTGATATTAAGATTGTTCTATTTAGATTAAAACAAAATGGTTCTTTTTAAATACAATGTTTGTTTTTACGTGTTGAAAGCATCTATTCGTTTTAAGAAATTTCAATAAATAATATGTTCTTTTTTGTTAAGATCGATTAAAATTGTATTTGCGTAATAAATTTTAGCTACTATATTTACTAGTTTTATTACACTCTCTTTGAAGTGTCTGTAGCTGGATATTTCTATTCCCAGCTACAGCTATTCCGAGACTTGTTCGGTTACGAATATTTATCATTGGCTTTTATTTTTTTTAATAGCATTTTGTACTTATACATAAAATATATAATACTATTATAGTTGAAAGGTACGGAATAATTAATGATTTGCGCAAGATACTTGAATAGTATCGGAACATTAGTCACCCCTTGTAATTTCTCTGTTTGTATTTCTTAAGCCAAAACATCAGAGCCCCAACTATTAATCCTAATATTGTCCAGGGTAACACGTCCGCAAAGATATCCAATCCATCCCCTCATGTGTACCGATGACAAATTATGCCGAAGACAAATTCCTTATTGAATAAGACGTGAGGACGGGGTCCATTCAGGCGAATTACACCGAAATCAGAGATAATGACAATAAGATACCGTTTTCGAATAAAGCCATTTGGAAATTGCCGAGACTAAGCAATTAAATCAAGCGTGTTTGTCGTCGACGTCGTCGAAGGAACGGTGGTGGCGGTGAGAGCGGCCTCCTTACTTCCAGCCAAGAAAGGGATACCGCCGCCCGTTGAGAACACACGGGACGGATACCTATGGCATTGTTTGAGTTTTAGATGTAAAATAAGCAGGGGCGGAGATAGACGGCTCTTTTTAAGCAAACAGGCGGTTTGATTTCGCCGAAAGTGAACTTGATATCTTGTCTAATTATAGAAAGTGATTATTTCCTCCCCAATTTGCCTATGTTGATCCATATTAAAAATATTATTTTGTGGTTAATTCTATTTGGTATTCCACTCGATTTCCTTTTTTCCTTATGTATTCAGTGTCTTTCCATTTCTTTTCTATTGGTATCAATTTGTATCAGGAACCATCATGAATATCTGCATGATGAGAAATTTAACTAAAATTAAAAGTAAATTAAAATTCAACTAAAATTTAAAAAATCACTTCTCAGTGTTTTGGTATAACCATGTACACCATGCGTTAGTCTATCAAAACTTACCAAATATCAATATTAAATTAAATTTTTAATATAAGGCGTGATTGTGATGAATTATAGTTCATTTCAGATGTTCGTGCAGTAAAGGAACGTGCAATTTCCGTTTGAAAACCAGTATTTAATAGGCTCCATAGTAATAAGGGTTTTAAAGAGTCTCCTATACAATAGTTAATGAGCTTATAATGGTTTTATTTATAAGTGTAAATGTACTGTATTATATTGGAATATATCCGCAGGTACATTCCTGTACTGCACGGACATCTGAAATGAACTTTAACTGCGATACTTGTTAACTCTTGTTTATAATTTATTTAAAAGAACCCTTCTTAAAACACTTACCTAACAAACTAAAAACTGGGTAAAGGTTTCGATTGGATAGAGAGTGCACTAAGACAGTGGTTCCCAACCTTTTTCCTACGATCGCCCCTTAGACAGGTTTCACCAGTTATGAATACTACAATCGCCCAATTAAATGGAAACAAATAATGAATCCATATTTATTTATTTTTACGTTTCGTAAAATGATAAATGGTTATACATGTGTAAAAGAGTTGTTAATGGCTTCCTTGGGCATAGATAAATAATATAGTATATAGAAATAGATAGGCAACTCAATGTATAAATTTCTTTCATTAGCACCTCGCGGGCCATTAGTAATCATTTTTTGGCGGGAAATTTAAATATACACAACTTCTTCCCATACCCTTTAGTGCCTCTTGCGGGCTATTTCGTTGCTAATTAAAATGTACTGGAAAATATCCTATTATTATCCGATGAAATAATCTTACATATATTATTAAAAAATAAAAGGACAATTTTTTCTAGATATACGTATATTTATTTTTTGTTTAAGATAAAACAGTTATAAACTAATTACACTGATTTTATATTTATTAATAATATTTATTACACTGATATTTTCAGAAACAAATGTTAAATACTATTACTGTTTGCTTTCTGACAACTTACTATCATCATCCTTTTTGTAATTTTCCATGATTTGTACACAACGGAACAATACAATAATTCACCATGTTTAGTTTTTTTACTAGCACAACACAAAAATTCTTTGCTACAATAGGTAATTAAAACTATACTTTAAAAACTAAGTAACCAACTTAAATTGAAATTACTAAGAATAAATGTAAACAAAAGTTAAAGATAATAAAATAAAATTTAAAGCTTGTAAACGAACGAAGAGCTGTCATTACTTTTTGTTTGGATTTCAAATTACACGCCAATCAGGGCAAAATTGTCTAAAGGGCAACATTGTAAATGTCAGAATAAATAGTTCCTTTCAAGTTGACAAACACGTTTTTCATTCTGTCAAAGTTTTAATTAATTTATTCAAGTTTCTTTCAACAAGAAGTTTATAACCAGCGCAAATATACAGTCTAACCTTCATGGTTTCTTCTAATCCCTTCACTTTTGACAGAATTGACATTGCGATGCGGAATTAAGCTTTGTTTGATTATTTTATTTGACACCCCGAAATTGTGTTAAAATAAATGATTGGTTAAAGTCTTCCTGAGCGAGATAGGCTGTCGTTTCTCTTTATTAACTACCTGGTGTCAAAGTGATGGGGGAATGTTCCAAGGTCATGCATATAAGTTTCCGGAGCATGTTCCTTGGGCCTGGTCTCCCTCACATAATTTCTTTATGTCTTGCTCAATGTTAGTTAATACAACCTCAAATCCCCTCTTTCTATTATGTCGAGCCTATTACTTTGTCTGTTCTTTAATATGCACACAGAACTAAAACCTTTCTCCACTAGATATGTTGTGGGGAATGCTAATAATAATAATTTGATTGCATTTCACAAGATTGGATACTCTTCTTTTATCCGCGGCCAAAATCTTTCATACTCACACTCCCGAAACAAACTTTCAATTTCAACATCATGTTTCAAATCAGTCAAGTTTTCTTAAAGAGAAAGACACACCGTTGAAACTTCCACGCTGAAAGGATTAATAAACCAAGTTGGCACTTTCAGACTAGTCAAATCTTGGAATCGAGATTGCAGATCTTCTTTCAGTGTTTGAAGGTAGAGGCAATATGTTTGAAGATCCTCAGAATCACCACAAGAAGATTTCAAGTTGAGGAATTTGGTCAGATCTCTTCTCTGCATATTTTCTTTAAAAATAGATAGTTTGTCAATGAATGCTCCCACTACTCTCTTCGCTTTGGCCATATTTATGTTCTTCCCCTGTTGTTGCAGATTCATTTCATTTAATTTTTGAAAAATATCTAATAAGTAAGCGATGTCATTTCGCTTCTCTTGTAGTTCTGTACTCAGTGTGGGATCAGTAGTATTAAAAAATTCAATAACAGTATTATATAATATATTATAACAGAAAAAAGAAAAATTAAGCAAGCCAAAGAATCCTGGCTTGAGAATTTATGTAAAGAAATAGAAGACCTCCAAAAAAAGCATGACAGCTTCAACCTGCATAAGAAACTTAAATATACTGCCGGAATTAGAAAACAGAAAAATGCTCACATACTTAAAAGCGCGGACGGAAAAATTTGTGATCACGAACAACAGTGCAAAGAATGGGAGAGATACATCACTGACCTTTTTGACGATGCTTCTAGGGACAATGCTCCAAATACTGCCTATGACAACCAGTTGGACAGAGGTCCCAATATACTGAATTCGGAAGTCGAAAAGGCAATACAGCAAGCCAAAAACAATAAAGCACCTGGACCAGATCAAATCCCTGCCGAACTACTTAAACTTTTGGATGAGGAAAGCATTGCCTGCTTAACCACTTTCTTCAACAAAATTTACAACGAAGGAAAAATACCAGATGATTGGTTAGATTCACTGTTTATAACATTACCAAAGAAAAGCAGGCCCACCAAATGCAGCGATTTTAGACTAATCAGTTTGATGAGTCACACACTGAAGATACTCTTACGAATTATACAAAACCGAGTATTCCTTCTATGCGAAAGTAAGATGGGTGATAAGCAATTTGGATTTAGAAACGGTCTAAGAACTAGAGAGGCACTATTCTGTATGCGCGTTCTATTACAAAAAAGTTGTGAATTCCGAAAGAATGTTTATGTTTGTTTCATCGACTTCGAGAAGGCGTTCGACAGAGTCCAACACAATACACTTTTCGACTGCCTACGGGCAGCAGGATTTGACCACTATGATATAAGACTGCTGAAATACTTATATTACAATCAAGTAGCCTCTATCCAAATTGGAGACAGTCCCACTGAAAAAATACCCATCAAACGTGGAGTACGGCAGGGTTGTGTTTTGTCACCCACTTTTTTTAATATTTACTCAGAAGAAATCTTTAGGGAGGCTTTGGATGACAGACAAGAGGGAGTAAGACTAGGTGGAGAAGTAATCAACAATATTGGATACGCTGACGATACAGCCATTCTTGCAGAAAGTTTACAAGATCTCCAAACATTACTAAATCTAGTCAGTGAAGCAAGTTATCGGAAAGGCCTAAAAATCAACATTTCAAAGACAAAGTGGATGGCAGTTGGAAAGATCCATATAGATCAAGGTCTGCTTTCTCTTTATGGAGAAAAAATAGAAAGGGTAAATCATTTCAAATACCTTGGCAGCTGGTTAAATGTAAATTGTGACTCTGATGAAGAGATAATATCCAGGATCGAAATATCACGTAAGGCTTTTATGACCTGGAAACCAGTTTTATGCAACAGAAACCTGTCAATGAACATTCGTAAGAAGGTCCTGAAATGTTATGTGTGGTCGATCCTATTGTATGGTTGTGAGACATGGACGTTAAAAACCACAATGCTAAACAAGTTAGAAGCATTCGAAATGTGGTGCTATAGACGAATCCTAAAGATATCGTGGGTTTCGCACACTTCCAATGAAGATGTTCTTCAAATGATCAACTCAAAACGTCTGCTCATAAACATCATAAAGAGGAGAAAAACAGAATACTTCGGCCATATAATTGGAGGACCAAATACCATTTACTTCGCCTTATAATAAAAGGAAAAGTGGAAGGAAAGAGATGGATTGGTCGAAAGAAACTTTCATGGCTGCGAAATATTAGACAATGGTGTGGTTTCACAGTAGAAGAATTATTTCGCGGAGCAGCCGACAGAGAAAGGTTTCAGGAAATTGTAAGCATGATGACGGCCAACGTCTGAATACGGACACGGCACCCAAAGAAGAAGAATAACAGTATCCGTGAGACTAGAGAATCGCCGTAAGCAATTGCCTTTAGGAAGCCAGCGGACTTCCGTATGTAGTAGCAATGTATTAAATATCTCATTATTTTCTTCACAGAGTGTACGAAATATTCGATCATTCTTTGGTTTTGCTTTAATATTCTTTACCGCATCTATGACAAGTCGAAGAGAATCATACAACCTCCCACTCAAATTCTTGACAGCCAAATGCTCTCCGTGAATGACGCCATACCAAATTCTAGGTACTGCTTGTTTCAGATGTGCAAAAAATCCCAATGGCGTCCTGTTATTGCTGCTGCACCGTCAGTAGCACAGGCGATCATATTTGATAAGGGAATCTCTTTTCCTGTCGGTCAAATAGCCAAGTAGGCTCTGCGGCCGGTTCTCATTCGCTTCACTGCAAGTGGTTCAGCGGATGTGGGTTCGATCCCCAGCTCGGTGTACAGAAAATAAAAAGGCTAACGCAGCAGTTTAAAATTCTAAAAATCTGCGTCTTAGACTAAAATATTCTGGTGTCTGATCAGCCTATGGTGAAGCAGTACGGCAAGAGATAAGGGCTTGCAGCTCGGTGATACTCTTCCATAGATTCCTACCTATCTCTTTTTTCTCAAAAAAATCCCTTTACGATCTGAAATATGGAAGATCCTTTTGTATCAGTAATCAGACTTCTAGCAAACAGCATTTCCTTGGCCAAGAATAATCCCGAACAATATAATGAACTGGATAGAACTGTCAGCAGAAAGATAAAAGAATCCAAAGAGAAATGGTTACAAGAAAAATGTTAAGAGATAGAAGAGCTAGAACGAAAACACAATAGTTTTAACATGCACAAAAAATCAAGGAGTTTACTTCGACTTACAAGAAAAATCAGTTTGGTAGGTTAATAGACGAGAACAATAAACTTATTGTAGATAAAGAAGAACAGTTACAGACTTGGGCAAATTACATAAAAGATTTGTTTACGGATTATCGTCATTTTCTACGAACACTCTTGATCTGAATGGACCAAAAACATTGAAAAGTAAGGTGATAAAATCTATAGATCAAACGAAAGTTGGAAAAGCAACAGGATGCGATGAAATACCAGTCGAATTTTTAAAAGTTTTTAACGAGAACAACCTGAATGTAGTATTGGAACTGTTTAATAAGATATACGATACTGGTCAAATTCCATCGGACTTGTTGAAATCTATATTTGTGCCCCTTCCCAACAAATAGAATTCTAAGACGTGTAGACGTGATTACCGCCTTATAAGTTTAATGAGTCTCACCCACCAAGTATTCTTGCGTATTATCTATTCCAGAATACGAGCAAAATTAGAACACAGCATAAGTAAAACACAGTTCGGTTTTAGATGCGGTTTTGGAACTCGAGAGCCCTTCTTTGCAATACAAGTCTTGATTCAAAAATGCCTGGATCAACAGAAAGATGTTTACGCCTGTTTTATCGACTATGAGAAAGCATTCGATATTATGAAACATGACAAACTCATAAAACTATTGCACCTTATAGAACTTGACACTAAGGACCTCCAGATTATAAAAAATCTATATAGGAATCAAATAGCCCACATGAAGAATGGACATATGGTGAGTGAAAACGTAAACATTTCGAGAGGGATTAGACAGGGCTGTATTCTTTCGCGCTTACTTTTCAACCTGTATACGGAACAAATATTTCTAGAGGCACTGCAAGAGTACAACGAGAGCATCAAGATTAATGGCGTACCAATAAGTAATTTTCAATATGCAGATGATACTGTTATAATGGCCGATAACATCGAAGATCTGCAGATGATGCTAAATAGAATAAATACAACTGGCAACCGATTTGGACTGAAGATCAATAAAAAAAAACTAAATTTATGGTGATCGGTAAAAAAAAATTAAACATATCGACCTGAATATTGAAGCCAACGTATTGAAAGAGTATACCGATTTAAATATCTGGGATATACGGTATATGATAAGTGGGACCCAGATGTAGAGATTAAGATCCGAATTAAAATAGCAAGATCCAAATTCATCAAAATGATAAAGCACTTAAGCAAACCGCAACCTAAGCATTAACCTCTGATGGCGCGCTACAAAATGCTACGTACTCTTTACGCTACTTTAGGGAGTAGAAGGGTGGACGTTAACAGCAGCAACTATAAAGAAATTAGCGGCTCTAGAAATGTGGCTTATTCGACGCATACTGAGAATACCTTGGACAGACAGAGTGACCAACACAAAGGTATTAAGACGAATGGGTAAAGAGGAGGAATTGGTAACAACTGTTAAAAGGAGGAAAGCGTCATACCTGGGTCATGTGTTCCGTAATGATAAGTACAGTCTGCTACAGATTATCGTGGAAGGCAAGATTGAAGGTAGAAGAGGTTTGGGCAGAAAGAAGAAACCTGGCTGAGAAAGTTGAGAGAATGGTTTCCAATACCAGAAGCTGCGAACATAATACATGCGGCACAAAACAGAGAACCCTATAGTTTGATGGTCGCCAACTTCGGTAGAAGACGGCACATAAAGAAGAAGTAAATAGGGATAAGATCCCGATGTTTATCGGGATGCTATAGTAGGTATACATTAATATTCTGATATTTTGGTTTGCTTATTTCTCCACCATTGTTGATCATCATCATTATATTTGTCTTAATTTATATGCTAGGTATTATTTTATTATATTTACTTATACATTCCCATCTTGGGTTAAACTCATTTTAATCTATAATATTATTATACCATATTTATAGCATATAGAGGAATGAACAGAGATACGGCTTGTTGCAACTCATTCTTCAGGGCAAGGTATTTGGAAAAAGAGGACCAGGGAGAAGAAGAATATCTTGGCTTCAAAACCTGAGAAAGTGGTTTAATACATCGACAACCGGACTATTCAGAATAGTAGCAAGCAAAGTTAGGATAGCCATGTTGATCGCCAACATCCGGAACGGATAGGCACCGTAAGAAGAAGAAGAAGTAATAGTAGTTGTAATCGCAAGGTATTAAAAGGAAAAGGCGCAAAATGTCGCCTGTCAAAATTTTCAATGTGTTTTAAATGTATCCATTTTTTTTTCAAATCCTGAGAAAACTAAAAAGCATTTTTGAAAAATTTAAAGGCAGAATAAATAAAAAGTTTCTTTTGCATGCAATATTTTCAATTAAAAATTATACTATATTTTCTCTTTTATTTTCACCCCTGTTACATAATATATCTCTGCGTTTAAATTTTTCAAAAATATTTATTAGTTTTCTCCGGATTCGAAAATAACGGATACATTTAAAACACATTGAAAATTTTGCCAGGCGACATTTGGCGCCTTTCCCCTTAATTAAATAAATGTATCTTTTACAGATGGCAATTTTTGAATAAAATAAAGAAGTTTTATTAAATCAAAAATACAATTTAAAAAATATATTTATTTAGTTCAAATCAATGTTCAATCATATACTCTACGACACTGGTCGGCCAAAATACATTTATAATCGGATTATAAGGTTGACCGCTGTATTGTATTACTGCAGATACTAGGTGGGTTAGTCGAAAACATCTTAAACCGTCAGTTTCAGGTTGGTTTTTACTATTATATCGTATTACCCATCCTCTCTGTATTTGAGTTCTCTAATTAGGATTAAACTTTTAGTGAGCTATCAACAAATTGTGAACCGAGTATAGCATATTTAACATATATATCGTAATCAAGAATCCGTGTAATATATATATAAAGAAAATTGGGTAAAAAAAACGGTGTCTTCGTAAAAAGTAAAATTATGAAAAAAACGGAGAAAAAAAAATTTTTACAAAATATTAAAAAAGAAGATTCAAAGGTCAAAAGTTTCAACGTAATAATTTCCTTTTCTCATCGGTATCTGTTACTCACACAACCCTTTCTGTACGACACAAAACGACTAGACAGACAACCATTAAGGATCTACTCACCCCGTGCACTTCCACATTGACTTAAGGAGTTATGAATATCAAATGTCTTTAATAGAAACCTTATTTGGCATGTGTTTAACTATATACTAATTGTTAGTGCCGTGTCCTGTGAATCACTTGATGCCACCTTGTGCACTGATATTCCTGTGTTACTGAGATTTTAATCAATAATACACCTGCAATAAACAACTTCCTTAGGGCTGTCGAATTTAAGACAAAAGCCAAACGGGAAACCGGTAAATTTAATTACGGAAATGAATTATTTGACCCGAGTAAAAGTAACTCCGAGGTTTTAATAAAATATTCTTATTGCTATTTAATCAAGAGAAAATTAAAATTAATTTGTTTTTAAATAGTTATTATACTCTAAGATATGTCTGTTTCCTTTTTGTATTTTTGCATCTAACTCGTAGCTATCTTTATCACTCTATTTTTAACACTTCACAGATAAGTCTCTGCTTTTTCTAATTCTAGTGAGTTACCTTCATGATCATGATTTGGTGAACCTAGTGAATCTTGCATTTTCCGCACATATAAACAGAGTTAGTGTACACCTACATTGGAACCGTATTTCTCCCGATCCGATATCTGGCGACGTCGGCCGACGTAGGATTAAAAACAAACTTAAGGTATTGTTTTCAATCCGACGTCGGTCGACGTCGCCCGATATCGAATAGGGAGAAATACGGTTCCAATGTAGGTGTACACTTAGTTTTACATAATCTGCACCGCCGTCTACGTCTCTCCTCTTCGCGAACGATAGTATGACCAGTCTGGCCATATTGAATATCAGAAGGAAAACTTCCTTTAGTAGGACGACCCAAGGCAGATGTGGATGGTGTTAGCTCTGGGTCTGATTCGGAGTCACCTTCTTCAGCAGCTGTTTTTACTGTAAATCATTTTTCGTTCTGTATCAGTGAAAAAACCAACGAAGAACGGAATTGCAATTGGGAGATTAGAGAGTCATTTGCAATGTTCAGTGCAATTCTCCATGAATTTACAACTGTGCAATCCACAAGGTTAATAACCAAGGGCCACCACCACTTTTTGTGATACCGAATTATCCAGGAGATCAACACCTTCTAAATGTCGGTTATAATCGTTAATTATATTGGGCTGAGGTATTGAAGCGTAGCTTCCGATTATATCTTTTAACTGTAATAATTGGATGAACCGCTCCATTTTTGGAGGGTTCTGGCAACAGTCACAACAGAATTGTCGTTTCACCTTGCAACTGATATTTCTGCTTTTTTATCGAAAGCGTTATCAAACTCGCCCCTATTTTTCTTTCCAAGCACTTTGCTACTTTGTAGAGGACATCCTGGTAACCTAGTCTCTCTCACGGTGCTAGTAAAGAAAATTCGTTTTTCACCTAGAATGTGGAATAGTGCATAACTCGAAAAGAAGTTTTCGAAGAAAACTTTATGTTCTGAAGGGTTTTGCATTACACGTAGCAGATCCAAAACTACTTGCGTCCCTAATGTGTATTGAGATTTTTGCCTTTCTGGATTTGCGTCCAATCCTTCCAATCGTCCAATCCTGTCCAACACTTCGTTCATAAAATGAGAGGACCTAAATATCGCATACTTCGGTTAATCATTCAGGGCAAAATCGAAGGAAAACGTTGGGTCGGAAAAAAACAACTGTCCTGGCTGCGTAACATTAGTCAATGGACAGGTCGAACGGTCGAGGAACTGTTTCATCTAGCTGCCGACCGAGAATCATTTTATCAGCTTGTCAATATGATGATAGCAAACGCTTGAATACAAGCACGGCATACCAAGAAGAAGAAAGATTTGCGCCACCATAAGGAATGAATTGGTATAAATATCCCTCTGAGCTACGCAATATATTTGGGATTGACCAAATATATTAACCATGATATTCGTAGGATTCTTCTGTAACACCAAAATTCAAAGGCGGCCAACTTATTCAGATGGACTTGTTTTACTATCCACGCTTCCAAGCCATAAAAAAGAGTAGAGAACACGTAACATGGAAGCATTCTCAGGCGTAGTTCTAACCTTATATCCCGATAACAAAGAAACTTTTTAAGTTTAATGAATGATGTACGTGCTATTTCAATACGTATCTTAATTTCTTTAGCCTGCAGATTTAGTCATGATTATGCATTTAGTTTTCTTTAAATTTATCTTCAGTCCGTACTCATGACAGCGTTCATTACGGCGTTGCATTACGTTCTGTAAATCATTGTTGTTATCGGTCATTATTACTGTATCGTCTGCAAAACGTAAGTTATTCAAAACTTCTCCATTGATAGATATACCTTCTATTGAGTCTGAGAGCGCTTCTTGAAATATCGCTTCACTGTAGACATTGAAAAGTAGTAGGGACAGAACGCAACCCTGGCTGACTTCTCTCTGTATTTTGTGCTTCTATAGATATAATAATAAATATTTGTGCTTCTATAGATATAATATGGGACAATAGTCCAAACTGCAAATATCGTTCGTTCATCAGCGTATCAATGAACGTATCTTGGCAAATTTATCATTTTGTTCTAAGTTATTATTATCGCAGACATATTTCTTTTTATGTTTCGGAAGGTGTTTCGACTCATGCACTTTCTCACGAGCTCAACGCCTTTATCTGGTCGTTTGACCAATACATAGCACACGCCGGAAGTGTATGATAACCGGTTAGGGTTAAAATACCAAAAAACTTCTGCAGTTGAGCTGGAGAGAGTTTGAAATCATATCTGTTGTTGTCCCGGGCATACTTAAGGCTGAACTCGAGTATTTTCTGGAATACAATATCGTCAAAAAACAAAGATAATATTTTAAATGGTATTTTCCCCGCAAGTCTCAGGTTTATTTCTTTCTGCGTTGGTTTGCGTTTTCGTTGGGAACTTACTTTTCTTTTCTTCTCCCTACTTGTATATGGTTCCAATATGGATTCTGTAGGGTCTTAGCCTCATCTCGAGACCTTGTGTGGATCTCGAATGTTAGAGCGATATCAGTCAAAGCTCATTCCTCTATAAAAAGATTATCATCCAAATCCTCTTCATCTATTAACACATCAAATTAAAGGAGGTATATAAACTGCATCTATCTCATCCGCTTCTTCTTAATCAGAATCATTCTCTAGTATAGCTTACAATTCTTTCACTGAAAGAGGTCCCTTCATTTCATATTCGGACAGTCTAAAAATAGAAGATCGTTTCAGAATACGTATATGTAAATAAAAATAAAAAACGTACAAAAACTAGATATGGAGAAACTTAGCCAAAACGAAGAAAAGTACAAAGAAGAAATAAAAAAATACATCACAAATACAACCAACTTAATAAAGAAAGAAACAAACGAAATAAATGAAATAATAACAACTACATTGCTACAGGCCGGGGAAAGAATTGCAAAATCGACGACAAAAAAGGACAATCATATCTCAGAAGAAGTAGAAAACCCAATGAAGACAAGAAGAAGCCTACTTGAACAGGGCAAAAGAAACACAGTAGAATATACTGAAATCAATAAAACAATTAGAAAAAAACATAAAAGAAACCAAGAGAAAAACGCAGGAAGCAAAGATTGAAAGAGTAATCCAGCAGAACAAAAATATGAAATGCTTAAAACGACTCGGTAAAACTCAGATAAATGAAATGACAAACAGCGAAGGAACAACCATTAATGATATGAAACAAATAATAAAGTTGACACAAGAATACTATACGCACCTATACAGAACAAGACATAAACCACAGCAAGAAATTCTTAAACAATTAAACACAAAAATAAAGAATATAAACTCTGACCTACAACCAGAAATAAGTAAACAGAAATCAAGAAAGTAATTCAAGAATTAAAAAACCATAAGTCACCTAGAAAATATGTAATAACTGCAGAGTTGATGAAGAGAGGAGGGAAAACAACTAGAGAAGTCCTACATATCCTCATGAACAAAATATTGACCACAAAAGAAATACCCGATAGCTGCAACGATGCGGAGACACTATTAATGTTCAAAAAAGGTGACCGAAAGAACTTAAAAACTATAGACCTATAACATTACTAAGTGTTGTATTTAAACTACTAATGAAGATCATGACAAATAGACTAACAACTAAGCTTGACGAATACCAAGCAAGAGAACAAGCGGGATTCAGACAGGGTTTTAGTACTAGCGACCATCTGCTAACAGTAAAAATACTGATTGAAAAGTCGAACGAGTATCAAATCCCATTATACATGGCATTCATAGACTTCCGAAAGGCGATTGACAGCATAGAACATTGGACCATCAAAAACTCACTACAGGTACACGGGCCTAATAACAAACATATACAAAAATGCGAGTACCACAATAAAATTGACGAACGAACACGCTACAGAACTAATAAAATTCGAAAGAGGAATCAGGCAGGGAGACACAATATCACCAAAATTGTTCAATCAGGCCATGGAAGACATATTTAAAAAATTAGAATGGGATACATACTGAATAAGAATAAATGGAGAGCTCTTGAACCACTTGAAATATGCAGACGATATAATCCTGATAACAGATAAGAAGGAAGAGTTACAGAAGATGGTTGAGCAACTAGATAGAAAAGCGAGAGAAGTAGGTCTAAAGATGAACTATAGTAAAACCAAGACTATGACAAACCAAGAAGACCAATTAGAAATAGTAGTCAAACAGAATAAATTAGAGCAGGTGGCAGAATACATATATCTAGGACAGACAATAAACCTGAACAGGGACGGGACAATCAAATAGAAGAAATAAAAAGAAGAACTAGACTAGCATGGGCCTCATTTGGTAAACTATCATATATTCTAAAAAATAAAAAGTTCCCTCAATATATGCGAACAAAAGTATTAAATCAATGCATTTTACCAGTTATCACATACGGCTCACAAACATGGACTTTCACAAAGGAGAACATCGACAGGATATCCAAAATACAAAGAGAAATGGAAAGACAGATGCTGGTATCGGTCTTACAGATAGGAAAAGAAACTCATGGATCAGAGAAAAAACAAATGTGAACGATGTATCAAGACAGGTTGCAAAACTTAAATGGAACTTCGCCGGTCACACTCTCCGGCAAAAAGATGAAAGATGGAATAAGCGAATTCTACACTTGAGACTATGGGAAAAGAAAAGAAAAAGAGGAAGACCACATATGAGATGGACTGACGACCTTAAGAGAACGGCAGGAAAGGACTGAATGCAGATCGCCCAAAATAGAGACCAATGGAGATTAACAGGGGAGGCCTATGCCCAAGAGTGGGCGTTTAAGGCTGATTAGATAGATAGATAGATCCAATATGGATAATAAATTCACGGAAAGCGCCAAAGTTTCATAAACGAAACATTATCTTTAAGGCGTTATACAATTTTATGAGTAGTCATATTTCAAATTATCTTTGGATAATATTATTCTACAATCTCCAGTTGAACAAGGAATGCTGGTTTGGTCTAATTCTTGGTTCTAATGTCTTGTGATTTATTATGCGAGCTCAAACGACACCAACAGCTACTAGTAAATTTGGAGTGTTTTGATTATTATTTCAAAAATTATACAACACACAATATGAACCATTAAAATAACAAAGACGTCAATAAACTATTTATATAAAAGACCGATACCTAAACTATAATATGCATCATATGAAAATTGTAGAAATAAATAATTAAAGAAATGTTTCGTTTTCGCTACTTCGACCATTAATGGGTTATAGCTCGATGTTCCAACTTAAACTTTACTGTTTAGGCTTGCAAAAGTGATATACTGGCCAGATCTACTGAGATTTTAGCCAATCGTAATATCCAGTTCAATAAGCGATTTTTATTTTTAATCATTGTGGAATAAAGGCCTATGTTGGATTTTTGCTTAGCAAATTCAAGGAAAGCAACAGGTTCTAAAAACTCATTTTGTAACATTTTTTTTATTATTAAAATATTAATTATTTTTAATTTCTTTTACCGCCGTGCGATACGCCGATCCGTAGTTAATCCTTTCCGTCTTCATACTCAGTATGAAAAGATCTAATGCTTTTGGGTATGCAGGTCCTTTTACATAAATTGATAATTTTCGCCGAAGGCCCGTATCTTTTGACAATAACTTAAACCCAAGTGTTGTCTGCTTCTCATGTCCAATTGTTGGTACCGGTAACTCAAAACTTTCGGAATTTTTACTTCCTCAGAATTACCTACAACTGTCCGATGATTTTAAGTGGGGGCTATACCTTCTTTTTTTCTTGGATAGTTGGTGGAATTTTTAGTGGAACCAACTTACTTCTCGGTGGGCTTTTGTTGAGCACAGGTCGATGATCTCGTGAGACTTCTCGGTGGGCTCTCGTTGAGCACAGGTCGATTATCTCGTGAGACTTCTCGGTGGCCTCTCGTTGAGTGTGGTCGCTTGCCTGAAAATTATCGTCTCTGTGAATTATTTTCTAAGTGTGTATACACTCTATATTTCAGTTTTCTTGTCTTAGACTATATTAAGTTATATATATATATATATATATATATATATATATATATATATATATATATATATATATATATATAGTTCTACACTACCTTTAATGGTACCTAATTAAATTCAGTGAATTAAGTTGCCGTCATTAGGAATTATGTAAGTTACCATAATCTTTATCTGCAAATTATCTGGGCGAGTAATATGGTATGGTATCATACCAACTGCCATTATCTGGACGTATCACCCATCATTCATCCATATGAATCATAATTTAAAGAACAATTCAAGAACTTTCCATAAATAATAACTATAAACATCTCAGTTTAGCATTAATTAATAGTGCGAGATAGTAACCCACCTAGCCAAGTGCGGTTTGGCTAGTTAATGTTTTCAACTCTGTAACCTGTTTGTTTTTTTTTTTGTAAATTTAGAGTTAAGAAATTGTTGCTATCTTTTGTATTTGCTATAATTTTTGCTCATTATCTTTCCTATAATATCTCGAGATACGCCAAACTATATTTGTATATGATTGCCTTATATATCTTGGTAAAAGTATTTTTTTATTATATTATTGCTTAATTTTATACATATATAACACCATTTCATAGTTGTGTATTTTTATTACTTGTTTTGCATTTAGCAGCATCATAATTTTGTGTTTAATATATTGTTAATGTTTTATGCATGTATTTTATTTGTCGGCTCCTAACAAGTTCCCTGATAAAATAGTAGCTCTAAATATTTGCTTAGTATATTAATTTATTACTATACCTTTGACCAGTAGAAAGATCAGGCTGATTAAGTTTCGTAGGTAAGTAAGTGTAATACCTAATATATTTATTATTTGTTTATATGTGTTGACCAAATTTATTTGATAATTAACTGTTGTTATCTTTCCTTGGGTTTGATCTCTGATCTCTGAAGGATATCTTTTCTTATCTTTTTTCTTTTCTAAGGTTTCTTAATTTTCTCCTTAACCCCAAAAAATTCAGTGGCGCCCTATTTCTATCTTCTCTTATCCTTGGTAATTTTACCCATCTATCTTTTTGTTTATTTCTATATCTTTTCTAATATCTCTTATCCTATCTTTACTTATTTCGTCCGTTGGACCCAATCCCGGTTCCAAAAGCTAATTTCGAACCCACGACTCGCTCTCCACCAACCATCTGGCTGCCGTCTGCAGTGTCTCCATTGGTTATCTTTCTAGCACCATCCAAAAAAGATTTCCGAGGTTACAATTTTTCTTCTAAAAATAAATTTGTAAGGTAGACGGTTGTTCGGCCTAATGCTGTAATTGTCAAATTACTATTATTTATTTTTTCGCCACACAACTTACTGCCATTAGCATGTTGTTTTAAATAGTCTTACGCCTGTTCTTTAATCAACTCGAATATTCTCTTTTTTCTATTCGGGTATTCGGGTAGAGATTATTCTGGACTGTTCTATTATATATGCTAATATGTTCTACTAGTTGCGTTGTACAAGCACATTCGTTACAATATTTAAATTAAATCATCCGTGCTTTATATACTGAAAAAAGTATCTCATTGTCAACATCAACCGATAATAATATATTCATAAAGAGTGAAAAGTATTTTTTTTTAGAAAAAACGAACCAATATTTAGACACAATTGTAACAGTACGAACATTTAGTTACTTATGTAAGTTCTGCCTTGGTTATCGGTTTTTGTTTTTGTTTAATATTCCAGGAAAATTTCGGATTCGTTCTCAGTTCTCTTAAGATAAATAGATAATAAACTCCACTACTACCTCGACTTGTTTACCGCGCCTTGTGTGTCGAAAACTTTGTGTTTCTAAGTAAAACTTTTGAAAGATGGCATTCTATGTAAGCAAATGCAAATGTTAATTCCGCACTTCGCAACAAATTGATGGTAACTTATTAAAATTTATAATACGGAAGTTTTAAATGTCTGTGCCAGAATGTATATTTTAATCAGTTTCACTTGGATGAATACTTTTTGGCAATTAAAGAGATTGGAAGGTGAGTTATTTCTCAGGGCTGCGGTTTAAAATTTTTCGGTTCAAAAAGCTCTTACCTTTTATGAATAATAACGACGATAAATAACATTATAATGGATAGAAAGAAATGTACAAAAGAAGAAAACATATTTTAAAACGACTAGGATAGTTACAACAATATTTGTGGATTTTCGCCATAACAGCTTAAATATTGAAAAAGACTGTAAGACTTGTACACACTTCTAAATAGGTCTAACTGGGAAGCAGGTTTTGTATGTTTTTAATAAAATTGATAGTGTGTAAAATAATTTATTAATTAAGCTGAGTATACTTTCGACATAATAAATGTCATCATCAGAGCTATCCTAAAATAACGTTAAGTAAATTTTTTTTATATAAAATACAATGACAGAAAAAACTTACGACAATTAGGCAATAAATACTTCATAGAAGGAAAATTGTGGAGGAACAACATATTAAAAAACAAAGATCGGGCTCTCTAGGCCACCAAGTAAGTACTTGGTCAAACTTTAAAAGTTTTGTTTTTTGATAATTTTGATAAACGTATATTTTAAATTTTCGCGTTGACTTATCAATTTAAAATATTTAAATTTAAAATTCTATAGTAACTAAAAGTAATAATCAATAACCTTCAGACGTCAGTCTAGACATTTTCAATTTTCAATTAATAATTTTAAATACAGAGGTCGCTCTCGGATTTATTTCCGTATATCCGAGCTTCCTCCTTCATCTTACTTCAAAAATGTAAGTCAAAAACAGCTGTTGTCGTCGCTGTTAGGGTAACCATGTTTTCCATTTTAAGTATTTGATGTGAATTATACATATGTATAAGGGTTAGAACCAAGATTTGTGGCCTAGAGAGCCCGATCTTTGTTTTTTAATATGTTGTTTGTCCACAATTTTCCTTCTATGAAGAATTTATTGACTAATTGACGTAAGTTTTTTCTGTCATTGTATTTTATATAAAAAAAATTTACTTAACTTAACGTTATTTTAGGATAACAGCTTAAATATGACAAAAATTTAATTTTTAAATTTAATTTCTGTTTACTATCCGTTGCAAAACTTTCTACGAACACCTAGACAACATTTTAAAATCCATTAAAATGCAAGCTGTAACAATTATAATGGGAGACTTTAACGCAAAAGTTAGGGAAGAAAAAGTAGAAGAATGTACAGGAGGATATGATCTGGGCAACAGAAACGAAAGGGGTGACAGGCTTATCGAATTTTGCCAAAACAATAATTTTGTTATAATATATTGTTCAAGATGCCAAAGAGAAGACTATATACCTGGAAGTCACCAGCAGATCAAGAAGAGAGAATTGTAAGAAACCAAATAGACTACGTATTAGTTAGACAAAGATACAGGAACGCAATTATAGCCGCAAAAACCTATCCAAGTGCCGACATATCATCAGATCACAGCCCAGTAGTGACCAAAATTAGTCTCAAAATGAAAATAATAAAACTAAGAACAACAAATGCAAAAACCGATACAAGTAAATTAAAGAGCCCACCCATAAGGCAACGCCTGGCAGATGAAATCAACAACTGATTATAATACGGAAAATAATACATGGTTGTATAAATAAAAAACTGGAAGAAGGAATAGATGATAGTCAGTTTGGATTCAGAAACGGACTAGGAACCAGAGAAGCGTTATTTGCTTTTAATGTATTAGCTCAAAGATGCATGGATATGAATATTGATGTGCATGTTTGTTACGTTGATTTTGAAAAAGCATTTGACAAAGTAAGACATGACAAATTAGTCCAAATTCTAGAGACAAAAACACAGACCAAAGGGACTTACGAATAATAACAAACCTCTACTGGAATCAAAGAGCACAAATCGTAATAAATAACGAACTTAGTCCAGAAATCGAAATCAGGAGAGGAGTTAGGCAGGGATGTATTATGTCTCCATTACTTTTTAATGTATATAGTGAAACCATTTTTGAAGAAGCATTACTATCTCAAAGTGAAGGGATAATAATTAACGGAAGATATATTAACAACATAAGATATGCAGATGACACCGTGATTATGGCAAGCTCTGCTGAACAACTCCAATTACTGCTAAACAAAACAAATTATGGACTAAAAATGAATATAAAAAAGACCAAATACATGATAATAACTCCGCCTGGAATGACTGTTGGGTGGATCGAGTAGCTTAACAGTCATTCTTGTCGGTCCCAAGCCCGGATAAAGGAGGAAGGTTAAGCGGAAGGCCAACAACCTAACCTTGTAAAAAACAGCCTGTTATGAAAACTGCAAATATGCCTCGGAATCGAACAGATACATACGTAAAACGACAATCGCAATGGACAAGGACTTTGAATATTGGAACGTGGAACGTTTTAAGCTGGTACCGGACAGAAGCAGTCATACACGCAGTAAAACAGTTAGAAAAAGTAGGAATGGACATTACGGCAATACAAGAAATAAGGTGGCCGGACAATGGAAACATAAGAATAGACAAGGCGGTCATTTTCTACAGTGGAAACCAGACAGGAAAACATGAATTCGGCACAGGTTTCGTGGTCCGAGAAGAATACTTAAACAGTGTTATAAGTTTTACGCCCATCAGTGAGAGACTGTGTTATATTAGACTGAAAGGAAAATTGTACAATATCTCAATTATATCCGCACATGCTCCGACAGAAGATAAAGAAGAAACAATCAAAGATAACTTCTATGAGCAACTCGAAAGAACGCTGGAGAGAATTCCCAAACAAGACATGCAAATAATCTGCGGAGACTTCAACGCAAAAATTGGCAGAGAACTTAACCTAAGACCGACAATAGGACAACACAGTCTCCACGATATCTCAAACGATAATGGACAAAGGCTCGTAGAGCTAGCATCGGCTAAAAATATGCTTGTAAAGTATATTATGTTCCAACATAAAAACATTCATAAACAGACTTGGGTCTCTAATGACAACTCCACACGGAACCAAATTGACCACATAATTGTTGATGCTAGACACGGAAGTAATGTCCTTGACGTAAGAAGCCTCAGGGGCGTAGATGGAGATACAGACCATTACCTAGTAAGAGCAAAAATCAGGTTGAGAATATCATCACAGAAACTTAAAACGAACGAAGCATTGGGACAGTTTAACATTGAGAAAACGCAAAATAAGGAAATCCGAGACAATTACGTACAGGAAATGGAACAACATCTAAATAGAATAGACCAGAGCAATGATGTCGAAAGGCTGTGACAACAAATAGAAAAATCAATTACAGAGTCAGCAGAACTAATAATAGGAAAAAGAAGGACGAAAACAAGGAAATGGTTTGATAAAGAATGCCAAGAAAAACTACAAGACAGACAGAAAAAGCGAAACATTATGCTTCAATAAGAAACAACAGAAAGTATAGAAAACTATACAACATCACGACGAGAAACAAGAAAACTAATTAGAGAGAAAAAAAGAAAATACGAACAACAGCAGTATAAAGAAACGGAAAGAAATAGACAACAGTCAAATAGTCTTCAGACCTAACTGCGTGTCTGTACTGAGGAAAAATAATGATGAATTAATAATCAACGAACAAGAATTACTCCAAACATGGCAAGAATATTTCAAAAATTTACTTAATATACACCAAGATGAAGAACATGGAGAGGATATATACCTTGGGGTGGACCTACTGGTAGAGTACCCAAAAATAGACGAAACATTGCAAGCAATTAACAAACTAAAGAACGCAAAAGCTCCAGGCTCTGACAATATACCAGCCGAATTCTTCGGCGGAGTAGAAGTACGGAGGAGAAACTTTACATAGACAATTACACAAACTAATAACACTTATATGGAACGAAGAGAAAATACCAACAAAATGGCACGAAAGTGTAATAATTCCTATCCATAAAAAGGGAGACAAAACCAAGTGCTCTAACTATAGAGGCATCTCCCTACTTAATACGGCGTACAAAATCTTATAGAACATCCTATTAAATATAACTATATATATATATATATATATATATATATATATATATATATATATATATATATATATAGTTATATTTATAACTAACACCTTTTGTAGAAAATTTCATAGGGGAATATCAAGCCGGATTCAGAAAAAATAGATCGACCATAGATCAGATTTTTACTCTCAGGCAGCTGCTTGAAAAAGGATGGGAATTCAATAGAACCATTCATAATCTCTTATAGATTTCCTACAAACATACGACAGCATTAAAAGGGTTAAAAGGGATCAGATGTGGAATGCAATGGCAGATCCAAAAAAAATTATCCAGCTCGTTAAAGTTTGTGTAAATGGCTGTAGATCTAGAGTGCGGATAGGTAACAAGCTCTCAGAGTCGTTTGAAATAAACAGTGGACTGAAACAAGGAGACGCGCTGTCACCTCTTCTTTTTAAATATAATCCTGGAAAAAGTAGTAAGAACCGCACAAATTAGAACAGAACTACTGACAGTAAATGGACCAAAATTACTACTAGTATACGCGGATGACATTGACATTGTAGGAAATACCGTCACCAATGTAAAAGAAACCTTCAATAAATTAGAAAGAGAGAGAGAGAGAGAGAGAGAGGCAAAAAATACCGGTCTAAGGGTCAATGAAGAGAAAACCAAATATATGTGCATTAACAGACAAAAGAGACGAGATAGAATAGGACAAAATGTAACAATAGACCCCTAAAATAGACCCCTATAACTTTGAAAGAGTGGAGAGTTTTAAATATCTCGGAGCGACTATCACCACAGATAACGATATCACGGAAGAGATAAAAGGGAGAATTCAAGCAGCAAACAGATGTATGTATAGCCTCCACAACACTATTAAATCCAAGAGCCTAACACAAACATCAAAAATCAGGATATATAAAACAGTAATTAGACCGGTGCTCATGTATGGGTGTGAGACGTGGACGCTGACAAAAGCAATGCAAAGTAAACTCAGATACTTTGAGAGAAAAATCCTCAGAAAGATCTTCGGTCCCTATCACGATCCGAATACTAACCAATACCGAATAAGAACAAATGCCGAGGTCAAACAAATGTATAGTGCTAGCGACGTAGTCCAAGAGATTAAATCCCAACGTCTAAGATGGGCTGGCCATGTTCATAGGCTCCCTAATAACCGCCTTACCAAGTTAATCTGGGAAGAAGTCCCGGCAGGGAGAAGGCCCTTAGGACGTCCATGAATGCGATGGAGAGATAATATATGGTCAGATTTGAGAACAATGGGGCTACCCACTGACTTAAACATCATGGACGGCCGTTCGAGATGGAAGCAGGTTGTGCAGTCAGCCAAGACCCACCCGGGTTGTAGTGCTACCAGAAGAAGAAGAAGAAATACATGATAATAACAAAGAAAACAAATATACCAACAAATATACATTTCGGAAATGTACCGATAGAAAGGGTTGATAAATACAAATACCTAGGAACCTGGATTTCAAACAATAATGATCAAACAACCGAAATAAGAGCTAGGATAGAAATAGCAAGAAATGCGTTTGTAAAAATGAAAAAAAAATTCTCTGCAACAAAGATCTTAGATTAGAACTGAGAGTAAGAGCACTGAGATGCTACGTGTTTTTGATACTGCAATATGAACTTAAAAGCTGGACATTAAAGGAACAACACATAAATAAGTTACAGTCCTTTGAAATGTGGTGTTAGAGGAGGATGCTTAGAATAGCATGGACACAGAAGAAAACTAATACCTTCCGTGCGTTGCTAGAAATGGGCAAAGAATGCGAACACACTAAAAATACGAAAGTTACAATATCTGGGACACGTAATGAGGGGACAGCGATATGAACTGCTAAGGCTGATAATACAGGAAAAGATAAGAGGAGGAAGGAGTATTGGAAGAAGGAGAGTGTCATGGTTGAAGAATTTAAGGGACTGGTTTAAATGCAGTTCTATAGAACTCTTCAGAGCAGTAATAGATAAAGTAAAGATAGTGATGATGATATCCAACTTTCGATTGGGAGACGCACTTAAAGAAGAAGATCCGTTGCAAGATAATTCGGATGGAATTCCCCAGATTAAGCGATTAGGCCGATATCAAAGCACAAGATGACTGTATTCCCTTAACGCTTTAACGAATAGTCACCCTTAATCTTTCGTTACATTAGGTTTAATTTTATCTATCCAAAGTTTTAAGGTACTTTACTAAATAATAAAAAGTAGGTGTAATATTTCAATTTTGAATTGTTAACGATTGGTTAATAAAATCCTAACCATAATTTTGTGTACCTAGTTAAATTTAATCAGTTAAATAGGTAAGAAATAATAATAAGACTTACTCACAATCAATTTAATTTAACAATCAGACGACCGGTTTCGCTTTCTACAATTTGCAAAGCATCTTCAGGTCTAGATACAAAGTTAAACTAATGCTGCAATAAAATAAACCCAATTAGGGTGGTGTCTAATAAAGATAAAATAAACACATAAGTTAGTTCATACAAATTATAGTAATTATGCCAATATTACATGTCTGTGGTTTTCAAAATGAATAAATTTGAATATATAAAAGGTATTAACAGACAAGGTAAGACCCACAATTGGTATAAAGTAGTAATATTATATTGTAATAAATTAATAAATGAGCAGATAAATAAAACAAAATAAACATTACTTATATGCCGGTACTCTATTAATTGACTAACTTGACTAACTCTAATTGGTAACTTTAATGTGCTATTGCAGTTGTTTTTATACAAAAAAATTATAATTTTATTTAAATTAATTTTTGTAAATTTAATTATTAAAGTTTAATAAAGTGTGTTATACTATAGTTTATATTCGATCAAATATTTGGGGTTGTTTCGTCTCGTCACGGCCTATTGTAAAACAATACCGTAATCAAAAACCAAAAGTCGAAATTTGAAGTTTAAAATATGAGGAACAAACAATAAAATATTCTATGTCAATATTTAATATTGAATTAAAAGCTTTTTTGTCAAAACTCTCCCGACTTTCGTACCATTTGCAGTCTGATTCCTCTCAACCCGGTCGCTATAACGAGATTTGTATTTGTTTCGAAAAATTATTCTGCGGCAAACTCGAAGCTCGAAAGATATTCGAATAAAAGCTTTTGTTTCGTCAAGAGATTTTAAAATAATGACTTATCAGAAGCCGAGAAGTTGTTTCAAAATAAATTAGCCACTCTTTTTATGGAAATACGACGCGAGGGAGTGGAACTAAAGATGCCAATTTGTCTACGCTCAATTATATTCTTAAATTCGAGGCATTTTTCAATCTAGATAATTAAAAAATAATTGTATCATTTTTCAGGGAAGTATAATGAGTAATATCGAGATGGTTTTTCTTCTTGCTAACAATGTGATGTCTTCTGACTGCCCTAGGGGTTTTATTAATTAACATTATATAATTTCCAAACCTTTACCGATGAGAACAATGAATATACACTCCGCTGCAAAATTAACTGGACACTGCATATTTTCTTTACGAGTTATGTGCTAAGTCTTCTCCGTTCTCTTATGTGTATTGGATTTTGCAATGCCACTATGTTTACACGATCAGACAAACTATTCTATACCCTCCACAAAACATTAAGAAATATTTGAATTATCAATAGTGTCAGCCATTTTGTGAGTACAGTTTTTTTGTTAACAAACATGTTAGGTTAATTTAGTACTTTAGATAATAATAAAGTGCCTCAATTAGCAAATCAATTTTTTTAATCTATTGATTATGATACTTGTAAAAAAAAGGAACAATGAAGCGATGTCGTTTTGAAGTATGTAAGAGTAATACACGCTCTAAACTATTTAAAGACAATGCAAGCTTTTATTTTATAAAAGCCAGTGACTTATAAGGTATTATATATATATATATATATAATATATTATATATATATATATATATATATATATATATATATATATATATATATATATATATAGAACCCAGAGTAGGATATGACATTTCAATCAGAAGTATTTTAACTGATATAGAATAAGTGGCATCATCAATATCAAATTTGTCAGATAAAAACATAGCTCGAGCTAGGGTAACTAATGTTTTGACTAACTACATCTCACACAATAAAAAATCTTCCAACTGTTTTCATCATTTACTAGATAAAACTAAAAAATTCTTAAAAAATCACTCTGAACTTATAGTCACTAAATCAGACAAAGGTAATGTTACAGTAGTTATGAACAAAACTGATTATCTAGAACTGTCTAAACAACTTATTAATAACAATGATTCATATTACACATTGAGGTCTGATCCTACTCAGTCTATACAAAGACAAAGTAACAAGTTAGTCAAGATGTTATTTGACAACAAACAAATTGATGACACTGCAAAAAAAAACTTAATTCATATAATAGCATTTCACCTAAATACTATTCTCTGCCTAAAATACACAAACCAACATTATCTGTTAGACCTATAGTATCGTCAATAGGAGCTCCTACTGAGAATATTGCTGGTTTTATTACTGAAATCCTAACCTCTGCTTATGACTGTAATAATGATTACTACATAAAAGATTCTTTTGAAGTTCACAATAAATTTAATAGATTACAACTACCTCAAGGTTATGTGTGTGGTTAGCTTGGATGTGGTTTCCCTATTTAGTAACGTTTATCTTGAAGCTTGCATCAGATCATTAAATAAACATTGGTCAGAAATTAGTAGACATTGTACAATAGATAAAGATATGTTCATAAACTTAATCACCTTCTTATTCAATAATACCTATTTTTCTTTTGACAATACATATTACAAACAAACTTTTGGAACACCAATGGGAGCAAAAATTAGCCCCATTCTTGCTGCATATGTAATGGATGACCTTTTAGACACAATCGTTCCAGTACTACCTTTCAACCTTTTCTTTTTAAAGAAATATGTAGATGACATGGTCTTAGCTATACCCAACAATACGTTAGATGAACTACTATTTATATTCAATAGCTACGATCCTTACATACAGTTTACCATGGAAGTCGAAGATGAAAATCAATCTATTTCTTTCTTAGACACTAAATTAATCCGCTCAAATGATAACATCATTATAGTTGATTGGTACACAAAATCAATGAGTTCAGGCAGGTACATTAACTACATGTCCTATCATAAACACTCCACCAAACTAAACTTAGTAAAACAAATGAAAAATAGGGTTCTACAAATTTCAGATATATCATTCCATCAAAAGAATCTCAAAATACTTTATGATCTCTTTATAGATAATTCCTATCCACCTCTTCTTTTAAAAACACTTTTATATAATACTACATCAGTAACACCTATCAATCTAACTACCTCCGAACATTCGAACATAGCAAGTACGAATTCACAGAATATTGTTACCAGTCAAACCCTTCCAACATATTGTGTGCTGCCCTACATACGGGAACTAACACCAAAACTAACTAGAATTTTTAAATCATATGATAACATCAAAATAGCCAATAAAACAGTTTTAACAGTAAACTCTATTTTCTCAAAAATGAAAGATCGTACTCCGCATGACCAAATATCTAATGTGGTTTACAGCATCCCTTGTATGGACTGTAATGGCAAGTACATCGGCCAAACCTCTAGACGTCTTAAAGACCGTGTTACCACTCACAAAAGTGACTGTAGACTTTACCCAGATAGATGCACCCTAGCCAACCACGTTCACACCCATAACCACAGAATGAATTTTGCAGATGTCAAAATCCTCGAAAAAGAAACAGCATATAAGAGAAGACTTTTTTAGAAATGACCCACATTGCAACAACAAATAATACAATCAACACAAAATTAGATATACAACACCTTAGTGAAATTTATTCCTTTCTGCTGCAGTTGGAAACAAAAAATAATCAAGTCAACGAATTGTAATATTCTGAATAATATAATATTGTCTATTAAAACTCTTCTGACCATCCAATTGAAGTAGAAACTTAATTATTATTACTGCAATTGTTGCATTTTTCCAGGAAATAAAATTTTTAAGAGTAATAACAATAATTAAAATAACTTTAAAAGAAATAATCACAAAGAAATAAATAAATTCTATATGTATTTATTAATAACATAATTTAATTGTCTTAAATTAACATAACATAATTTTCAATTAAATGTAACTTTACACATAAACTGAACACAGCTTTAGTTCTCTGGCTGACATCTCCTAATATGATAGCTGACAAGACACATTAACCTTGAGGTACATACTAGATTTCCACCTCCTTGTGCATTGGTTGACTAGACTTTCCACCAACATAGCTGCCAAAAAAATGACAATGTGATATGTAGTTGTGTTTTAACTGTTTTGTTTCTTAAATGTTCAACGTTTTTTAATATTTGTATTGTACTTGCACACTGGAGGAAAAAAAACAAAAATGCACTTGTATTGTTTGAGTTTTCAAGCCACCTTATAACACATACAACTTATTCCTTTTTTTTTGCTATAAAAAATCTTCAAAAAAGTTTTTCAACATGGAACTTTCAAATACCACTTTTTCCTGCAACCTCACACAAGTAAGTGTTCACTACATCTTATGTAAAATACACAATTTCACCATTTTGTAACATATTGTAGCATTCGTCTGAAGATGTTAAAGAAATTTAACGAAATATAACCAGATCGTTGAAAAGAGCACACTTTGGCTTTCATTATTCAGCTGCTAACCCAATCAACCTTACCATTATACTAATTAATAATTTTACAGCTGTGATCATTCTTCGTTTATATATATATATATATCCTCCAGCCATCCCGAAAGGTATTTCTGCCATGAGCTCATAGATTTCCCAGCCTACCATCCAAGGGGAACCAATCTCCAAACCCAAAGCATTCCCATCTCCACCCTTTCCTCCCCCCACTTCCAAACCAACACGCACTAGCCAAGCGTGGCATTTTAATGGTAAAAGTCATTTTCCATGAAAGACGAAAGTACTGAACGGCCCTCAGTCTCTTGCAGCTCCAACACCCCCAATCAAGGTAGCGGTTTGAACAGGTTTGGAGCAGAGGAGAAGAAGATAAGACGAAGAGAAGAAGCTCCAATTACTATTAAAGCAGGAAACGTATTTAATTTTAGAGGTGAAGAAGACAGTTCAAATGGTGGAGTTGGATTCATTATACATAGAAAGCACACACAAAATAAAGTTGAAATTATTAGCATAAGCCCAGGATTGTCTATCTGATCTTCAAACTAAATGCAAGATATACCTTAAGGTAATCCAGACGTATGCTCTAACGACTACCCACTCGGTTGAAATTATTTTAAAAAATTATGTGGAGCTAGAAACAGCGTTACATGCCACACCAGCATATTACACAATAATTATGGGCGACTGAGATGATTCAGAAGTAGCAATAGGAAAGTATGGCTATGGCGAAAGAAATATACGAGGCCAAAAATTGCTGAACTTCTTACACCAGGAAAATTGATTTATGATGAACTCTTTTTTTCGATAAAAGGCCGAAATAAATAAAATAGATTATAGCATAACAAACAAAAAAGAAATAATCAAAGACATCGAAGTACTCAACAAATTTTCAATAGGAAGCGAATATAGATTAATCCGAGCTAAGATATTATTAAATGTCAATATTGTTCTGAAGCTATTGTATATTGTATGTCTGAATTGTCAATATAAATGAGTCAGATAAAATTAAATTATTAGAAGAATTTTTCACTATGTAACAAAAAACAAAATTTGTTTAATTTACTGTTTGTATTTTGAGAACGATTTCCGAAGTGGAAATTGAAACATCAATAAACGTATTTTTATCTTTAATTGTGGCTTATTCCCAGTTTAATAGTTATTAAATGTCAAATT
The DNA here is from genome assembly GCA_918026665.1 of Diabrotica balteata. Lineage (NCBI taxonomy): Eukaryota > Metazoa > Arthropoda > Insecta > Coleoptera > Chrysomelidae > Diabrotica > Diabrotica balteata. The sequence continues at coordinate 176,666,856 of OU898276.1, forward strand.
GGAAAGAACAAAGATGATCCCAAAAACAAGAAAAAAGATATAGATTCCTACAAAAAACACCGACGTATACAACGGGGAGTACGACAAAGAGACACAGTCTCTCCAAAATTATTCACGACACTTTTAGAACATACTTGTATAATGTGACATCGTATAAGTACCTAGGATATGAAATTCGGTTGGGCAGAGATAACCAGACATGTGAGCTTCCACGTGCATAGGATTAGCCTGGGTAGCGTTTGGTAAATTAAAGTTTGTATTTAAATCGGACCTACCCGTATGTAGGAAGATCTTTGTTCCTTAAAAGGAAAATCTTTGACCAATTTGCGTTACCTATACTCACTTATGGAGCGAAAACATTAACACTCTCAAAACAGGTAATTAATAAGGTTCGTGTGATGGTCGCTATGGAGTGACAGATGTAACCGAACGAAGAACAAAAACAGTAGACGCTATCGAAAAAATCACGTCGTTAAAATAGAATTGGGCAGGACACGTCACCAGATTATCAGATAACCGATACACAAAACGTATTTTAAAGAGGATACCAAGGCTAGAAGCAATACGAAGCAGAGGACGTTTACCAACTAGATGGACTGAAGACCTGAAGCGTGTTAGCAATAACTGGATGCAAGCCTCACAAGAGAGAGACAGATGGAAAGAGCTGAGGAAGACTTTTTCAGCATAAAATTATATATATTATATGTCATTAATCAAAATTGTTACCAATAAATCAACCGTATCGTTTCAAAAACAAAATATGATCGAAATGTCACTTGGTAGTTCACATTTCTTACCTAGGTGATACTAGGTGTTCTCCTACCAGACAAACAGTGTTAGTTGTCCTAGCCTTTTATATAGATAGATATCACCATGGGTTTATCTGGTGTTATTTTTACCAAATAGAAACCGACAGGCCACATTTTAAATTATTTCTCTGGTTAATTATTTATTAAAATATTAAAATAATAAGAAAGTCGTAGTATATATCTTGGTTATTTTCTAATATCAATCTTTTTGTTTCAGATGACTTCCACAAACGAACATCTTCTTCCACCTCCACCTCCACCTAAGCCAAGGACTTCACCGATGGAATTTAGAAACCCAGATCTAGTGTCTCGGCTATTAGCAGCCACCCCTCCTTACCTTTCCAATATGGAGCTTCTACCTAACACTTTTTTCTTCAGCGAGTTGTTGAAATCAATTGTACAAGCTAAGATTCAGAGAACTGCTACCTTTCAACCGCCTGTAAGAAGACCGAGAAAGAGAAGTTGGGCTACTTCGAGATCTGAGTGTTTGGGAAAAGCTCCGAATGAGTCGAAATCTGAGGACATTCTTCTTCCTCCACCTCCTCCGCCTCCACCACCTCCTCAGGCTTCTGTTCCACCGACTCAAGAAGCCTTAGTTGACTGGATGCTGAAGGGTAATAAAAAACAGGAAGAAAATCCTTTAGAACTTACAATCAATAAAAACGAAAATCCAAATATGTTTCCAACTCATACAAAAGTTGAGCAGGGTATTCCACAGATGTTTCCAAATATCCACCACAGTATTTCCCAAGACAATAATTCACAAAATCTCGTTTTGCCTCCACCTCCACCCATATGGTATCCACCGTTGTACCCAACATCGCCCTTTGCTATAGATCCTTTACATTTTTTTATTGACCTTCGAGTATCCGGTCATATTTACGACAAGAAAAATCAGAAAGACAATTCAGAAGCATCTTCATCCAGCGCCTCGAGTTCGCCAAGAGAAAAACCCCACACCGAAGTTTCCAATCCCAAAGTTGAACCTGAAATCACCAATAACGCTTTTAAACAAAGTAGAAATTGTTCAGCATTTTCTGTTCCTATTCCGAGTTCGTCTAGGTCGAATTACTCGGAAAAAGAAACAAAGCCTACAAAATTTGACGTTAAATCTATGGGCTTTGACAAAAGCTCAAGCAAGACAAGTATAAATTACGTCATGTCAAATATATCTAATATATACAAAAACATTCAACAATCACAAGATGTTGCAATTGATTTCATTGATGAAGGAGATGAAGAAAAGCGTGTCAGAGATTTACGAGCTGCTCTCGGTTTGGACCTGGTGGTGGATTACATGAAACACAAGCATCCAAGGAGTAGTAATGATGAATCATCGATTTCTACTGATTATGAATCAGTTGGGAGTCCTCACCTTGACGTCGTCGATGAAAATTGATAAACTTGATAAACTATTTTATTATAAAGCAGTATTTTGTGTAAATATCTCATTATATCAAACTAGCAATTCTGATAGAAATAATTTCAAAAGTTATCTCTTTCAAAAGTCAAATATTAAAGTAACAAAATGTAAATAGTAAATTTTGAATTTTCAATTTTTTATTTTTTTCTTAACTAATTTTGACATGAGGAGAAGGACTACAAAATTTGCATCAGTTTGTTGACAAGACATTGTTGTCGAATGAGAACTCATCTAAAATAAACGTTGGTAAACACATTGTATACAAGAAATATGATTATGACAACTTGCTATTGCTTATGGCAATAGTGCTAGTTACAAAAAGAATTTCCGAATAAAAGAGATTAAATTTTTTCATGACACTGTTTATTTGCACATCTTCAGGAAAACTTGTACTATGTTTGGGTAATGCTAATATGAGTAGAGAAGGCAGAATGCTGTGATTTTAAATTTTTTTTAATATTACTAATTATTAAAAAGTTTCAATAATTTATTTATAGACTGTTTCTTTTCACCATATTATATGGTGTTTATATTTTAGTTCGATATAAGTGCTGTTTTCTTGTAGTATTCAGTAAACAGATGCTGTGGAAAGGAAGGCAGATTTGAAGTTAATTGGAGATAATTAATGATGGTCGGTAGAATTAACATATTTATTATTGTAAAAAGAAATAATTGTTAATATATGAATATATGTAATATTTAAGTAGTTACCCCCAAAAATTTGTAAAAAATAAAGAAAATATAGACATATAGTGTTTTAATAAAAAAATATTGTTCAATTTTTCTACAGTGAAGATGTGATGGACACATTTTGTTAAAATCCTAATTTTATACAAACACAATTGTATAATAAACGAATACGGCCGGTATGCGCTCGACCGTTTTGCGTTCTTACCTGAAATCGACCGGTTTGCGCTTTGCAATTTTCATAATAGAAATATCTAACTACTATAGTTTCCTTAATCGGCCGATTTGCGCTCTCTTGCAACATAATTTTAATTTCATTCTACAATAATAGTCTGGTGACCTTGCAATGAACAAACTAACATGTCAACTAAACAGAAACATCTTTTTCTTTTAGATTTGAAAAAAAAATGTCAAATCAAAACTAACAAAATTATTAAATTTTTCTAATACTGTCGAACAACAGAATATTCTTTAATCTTTAATACCTCTGTTTATAATCCTTCTATAGTCCTTTTCCATAATATTATTAGCACATTATGTATGCAAATCCTCAACAGGTCAAAAAACCATAGGCGTCACCCTATACTTGTTTTGAAATAAATAAAAAAAAATTAATATTTTAAGATGCCGTCAACAATTCATTACCTTTTAAAAAATCTTCTGTAAAATAAGTGTCCACTAATCTCACTATACCTTTTTTCGCGTAAAAAACGTTGGTATATATGCCATACGATTATTGTTAATTATACACGGGTGATTAACGAGAGAATTCAGTGTTTCACGAAATAAATTAAGTTAAACAGTAATTTAAAGGTGATTATTGTTTTCTATACAAGTTATCGCCTGACACAAAAAGAATACCTTCTTTGAACGATTACCTGGAATTACTGATAAGGCTTCACTAATGATAGTTTAAGTAGTTTTTATGCCACATTACAGTTTATGCCAATAATATAAATTAGAAATTGTTTGCATCTTCCATTCAGTTTGTAGATGTATATTGTTCATGTCTTACCTACCTACGTTTTTGGTGTCGATATTTTGTTATTTGCATTTAAAAATGACGTCGACAACAGGTTTTATCCCGGTTAAGTGTAGTTTTAAAGGTGCCTTCAGTCTAAGAGAGATAAATATAATATTAAATGTACACGATGCACTTGTACATCAACGCCCTTTAAGTAATGTTCGTGAAATCGTTAATATGTGTTCAAATATGACAGGGGTTGGAGAAGCAACAATTTATAGATTCCTAAAAGAAATAAAAGGAGGAAAGAAAAAGTTTCACCTCCCAAGAAGAGTGGAGGGAGTAAACCCTTGGAAATTGAAGAAATACATAAAAACATGATAAGACGCAGCGTCCACTAATTTTTTTAACAAAGAATTTCCGACATTGGACAAAATCCAAATATTAATTAGATATCATAAGTAAATCATATAAATCATAAGCAACAAGAAATTATAGGGACTATTGAGAGAGATGGGATTTCGTTGGCAAAAGAATAGAAGAAAATCCGTTTTAATTGAAAAAGATTATATTGTATGTTGGAGACGAAATTATCTAAGAACTATTAAAAAGTACCGACAAGAAGGAAAAACAATTTTTTATTTGGACGAGACTTGGCTAAATGAAGGTCATACTGTACCATATCTATGGGTTGATACAAAGGTGAAAATTTCCCGTCAGGCATTCATCGAAGGTGTATCTACTGGAATAAACAATATTCCCGTTGGAAAAGGACGCAGACTCATAATAACCATATTGGAAACGAATACGGTTTTGTCAATGGTGGATTATAAGTTTTGCCTCAAAATCAACCAAAGATTACCACGAGGAAATGACTGCTGAGGTTTTTGAAGAATATTTTGAGCAAATGTTGGATTTAATTCCAAAAAATTCTGTCATAGTCATGAATAATGCTAGTTACCATTCAAGACCAGCAGAAAAATTGCCAACAACGGCATGGAAAAAAGAAGAGATAATTGAATGGTTGTATAAACACGCAGTTGAGTACAAGGAGAATTCGACAAAAAGGAATTATTACCTATTGTAAGGCAACATAAAGTAGCTTATAAAAAAATATATAATTGATAAAATGGCATTAAACTGTATTGTAACTATTTTACGTTTACCCCCATACCACTGTGATCTGAATCCGATAGAAAATATATGGTCTCAAGTAAAGAGTGAAGTCGGACGCAACAACAAAACTTTTAAATTAGAAGACTTACAATAATTATTAGAACATTCCTTATCAAAAGTAACTCCAGAAAATTGGAAAAATGCTGTTAGTCATGCTCACAAGGAAGAAAATAAAATATGGAATTTGGATAATATGACTGATGCAATGCTGGAACCAGTAATAATTAACATTGGAGTTGAAGATTCCTTAGATTCTGAAGAATGCAGTGAATCTGAAATGGAATTTGATTAAAATAACATTCATTTTTTTTACAATTCGGCCCCTGTTACGGCCACAAATTATTTTATATATAACCAATAAAATAAACATCTTACATTTCTTGCAAATTCATTAGTACCTGTTAATCTTTATCACTCCGACACTGGCAACTTTATTTAGGGATTAGTAACCCTCAAAACTATTTTATTCAATTCTGCTTCAACCTTTATACCTGGTAGTCATACTCAATTTAAAATTGTTTTCCTATATACTTCTGTAAACTTGTTGACAAATATCTATTTTTCATTGAGTCACCCGTATCAACAGTTTAGGGATTTGCATACATAATGTGCTATCAATACGATGAAAATGGACTATACCTGGAAGTTAATTGTTTACATATAATTAGTAACTAGAATTCCCAAAATGAGAGATCGCTGGAACTATCGTTATGAATGAACTATCGCGGGAATCGTTTTCTACAGTCTACTCCATGAATACACGACTCTTCTGAATTCGGTATGAAAGTATCGATTTAAATGGTCCAGTGTGCTGAATTTGACAAAAGGTCTCCCAATTTTTATAATACGGTTGTAGCTGATGAAATTATGTGAGATGACGTACATTTTGATTATGATGTACGTTCAATTAGCAGTACAAAAATAAAACAAAATTACGAATTTTCTTATTCTCCTAATCCCCTAAAACTATTATCAACCGTCATGTCAAGTTCACACCCATAATCACTGTCGTCGGTATCCTCATTCGTGTGATAAATTATAACAGGAGTAACTGCTCTAATGCGACTTTCAGAAATCCGCTATTCTTTAATTAAGTCTTCACATTTTTTTACACTTTTTTCCCAAATTTCAGGAGTGGCAGTATACTATGCTTGTTGCCATGTTTCCAAGATTGCTAACTCGCTGCATCCCATACGGTTATTGTAATATGTTTTGCATATCCCCGAAATATATTCAATTATATTAAATTGGCACTGATAAGAAAAACAAAGGAAAAACTCTTTTAAATTAAATTATATTGTGAACGACACTAGCTTTTATACACAAAGCTTTTCTATTGTCTTTCTTTTTGAACTTGTACCCAATCTGTTTCAAAACTTGTTCTGCAAATTTCAACTACATTTTTTTCTTTTAATTTTTGTAACATTGAATCTAAGGAAACATATCTATTTCTTTCCACGAGTTTTATATATATTCTCACAAATTTAAAATTTTCAACTGTCAGGAAGATCTATAGTCTTTGGGTGTTGGCGAGGTTTGTAGTGTATAACATTTTGTTCACTTTGTCCACTTTTTGCTTTTTCCAAAACTGACTAATACTACAATAAAACTGCAGGTGCTAGCAAAGGGCCACCATTGATTTTCTCATCAGTAAAATAAGCATGTAGATGAAATATAAAGTTATATATAACCTGTATATTAAACAATTTTTGAATATACAGTGGAACTTGGTTATAGCGTCATTGAAGGGTCCAGTAAAAAAATGACGGTATATCAGAGTGACGTTATAAAAGAGGTAGAAAAATATCATGTATATGAAACTTACATTTTTTGTGAAACAGTTCGCTAATGCTGAAAAAAGCCAGTTATTTTCTTCTTTACGAAACAAAGTTTTCTGTAGTGTCCTTAATAATCTGAGCTGCTTCTTTGGTAGTTGTGGATGCTTCGCTGAACTGATAAATCCTGGATATGGTCTCAGCAGCTCTCATTGCTTCTTGGATTGTAGGACAATCAACGCCGTCCTCTTCTTCTTCATTATCTTGATCAACATCCATTTCCACATTTTTCACTTGTTCCACAATTCCTTTACCGCTTAAAACTTGAAATGTTTCTACCTGACCGTCTATTGAAATGTAGAAGTCAAGATCAGTTCCCAACTCTCTCTGGTTTACATTCAGTTTTTGTATCCACTCTGACAAAGGTATTTCGTCATCCTCGTCAACATCCTGAACATTGGGAGAAACTACAGTCAATTTAGCTTGACGAAAGCACTTTGTCACTGACGTAACCACACTCCACGCGTTCTCTAAAAACTTAACTGCCCCAAGGATGGTAATTTTCACAGGTTCCTCATTGTCCATACAAAAATCATCCTTTTGACTTTTTTAACTTCTTATGACACCTTGGTCCATAGGCTGCAAGATACTCGTGCAGTTGGCTATGAGACACTGTTAGAAAACTAAGTTAATATTGGTCAAATTAGGCTTGGGATGAGGGCACAGTTGTCAACTAACAAAAGAATTTTTCTTTTTCTTGTAGTTTTGTGTAGTTTACAGGAAGTGTTTTTATGTTTTTGAAACATCTAGGATGTAACCTTTTTCTAATAACCAAAAGCTTTCTTTTCTGTGTACCTGTCATGTTTGCACAAACAAAAGCCGTGACTCTTTATTTTTGAAGCTTACCACCGACTCATTTTTGATTTCTGAAATTTAAAGTTTTATCTATCGTTCATTTGTAAAAGACACCAGTTTCATCGCCATTGAAGATATCTTCATCCTTGTATGGTTGCCTTAGTTGCGGCCTTGTGTTTTGTAACCAATCAGCTGTCATGTTCTCGTCTACACATTTTGCCTCTCCAACAATTTTCGCGAAGGAAATTGAGTGACGGGCTTTAAACCGATCTAGCCAACCATTAGAGCATGTGAAATCTTCATCAAACAATCTTCCAAGCTCTGTAACTTTCTTCTTTAAAAGTGGCCCAGATAGAGGAATATCAGAACAGCAACACTGCTTGAACCATTTGAATAGAGCTGATTATTCATCACCACGAACGTACTTTCTAATCTTTTTAACATTTTCTTCCTCCGCATTAAAGCCTTTTAAAATTTTGTCCTTGTTTTTAGGATTGAGCCGACAGTAGAATTCTTCTTCTTATAGTGCCCTATCCAATTAGTAGATGTTGGCGACAATTCTGGCATACTTCTCTTGATCTTTTGTGGCTCTAACGAGTGCATGGGCATCGAGGTTTGTCCAATCTCTTATGTTTTAAAGCCATGAGTAATTCTTTCTTCCGATGCCCCGTTTTTCTTCTATCTTCCCTTCCATAATAAGCTTTAAGAACTGGTACTTGGAATTTCGAAATATATGACCCAGATAACCAGTTTTTCTTCTTTTTATTATTGGCAGCAATTCTCGTTCTCTGCCCATTCATTTTAATACTTCGACATTTGTTGTCTGATCTGTCCAAAGAATTTTAAGTACTCTTCTAAATACCCACAGTTCTAAGGCCTCCAATCGGTTCATCACATTGGCCTTTATGGTTCAGGTTCTACACCATACAGTAGTATCGAGTAAATGTAAACTGTTGCTTAGCAAGGTTCTCATATTAGTAAATGCTGTTCTGGCTTGCTCAATCCTGCTACGTATCTCTATATCTGGATCTAGATCTTCAGTTATCCAACTACCGAGATATCTGAACTTGGGGACCTTTTGGACGTTCTTATTGTTTACTTTTATATTTAATTGCATATTTCGTGTTCTACTAACCACTATTACCTTCGTCTTGTCTATATTAATCTTCAAGTCCAGTCGTTCTCCTTCAGTGTTTATTCTATCTATTAGTCGTTATAGTGCTTCTTGCCTATTAACTATTATGACTGTATCATCAGCATAGCGAAGATTACTAATAGTCTGTCCATTGATTTTGATTCGATCTTCAGTGTCACTTAGGGCTCTATCGAAAATCGTTCCGGGGTAAAGATTAAAAAGGAGGGGCGACAGAACACAACCCTGTCGTACACCTTTTGCGGTGTAGAAAACAAGTCAATACAGTCGAATTAACAAGTCCAAATTACCGACATACATCAGCAATTTTTCGACCACTATCAAATGGTCCTATAACGCGTTTTTTATCTTTAATAGGCACAGCCTTTCTTTTAGGACTACAATTAATTATTAATTACTAAACTAAAATCTAAAAACAAAACGAGTCGAACACAATTTCACGCTAGCGAAAATTTCTTAAACTCACTGTTTTAAAACAGAAAATTTAACTGTTAGGATGGCAATAATAAATGAGAAATAAGATAATTGGGCTTTTTCATAGTCTTGGAAAGAACAATATCGTAAAGCCGGAAACGAATTGCACTTTATTCTACATAAAATAAAAACGACAACCTACTGTAAAAGCCGATCAGTCAATCGCGTTTTTACCTTGTTTTAAGCTCTATGCTTCTTCAAGAATGGGTTTGTTTATTTGGGTGCTTATTGCTTGTTTGGTTTGAATGCTGGTTTTCGCTCGTACGACCTCGGATTCCCAAGACTAGGGGCGCCGCCGCTAAAGAAGTGTTTCGGAAGAGGGATAGGCAAGGATACCCAGAACAAGAAGAAGGAAAGAGGTGGAAAAAGGATCTTCCGGAAGAGTCAGCCTAGTGAACCAAGCCTGTCACGAAGTACAAGTTCCGTGGAAAAAACGATTCCTTTCAGATTGTTGGCCATTTTTGTTTGTTGGAAAACGCGTGGAGGATAGCTGTGGCTATATCCTCACCTAGAATCAGGTATCATTGTGCAATGAGATTGGGAAACTACAGAGAATCAATCTCCCCATGTCCTTGTGATTATTTAATCGACTCTTAAGGAGTGTATGCGGTGCTCACAGTGTAGGTGATGTGTTAGATGTTTGTTGAGTTTTTGTGTATTTACTGGTTAGAATTGTGTGTTTACTGGTTGGATTGTGGTATGGGATTTAGGTGTTTATTAATTAGGATTGTGAGCGAAGTGGAGGTAAAGTGTGTATTAGGTGGATATTGTGTTAAGTGTATGTGTGTGTGTGATGATGTGTATGATGTGTTTTTAGATGTGTAGGTGGGTAAAGGTTTGATTTATGAGGTTATTTGTGCATGAAGTGGCTATGGCACATTCATACATTGCATTGGAAATTTGGTTCAGGAATAGGATTGTTGCGTTTCTCTTTTCAGAAAAGACGTTGAATAGGAACATGGATGTGCAATGAATTAGGGATTTCATATCGGAGGATAGGTCATAGGAAGGGATTTGTTTCTCTGTGTATACTAGTTGGGTTTGGTTGTAGTTAGCGGAATGAGCGCTACGGTAAGGACATCGTGGTGAGAAAGCTGGGTGAGGACCGTTACAGTTAGGACATTTGGGAGCAGATATCGTGGGGCAGACAGAGGACCGGTGGCTGAGCCCGCAATACGGGCAAATGATTGATTTTTTGGGGCATTCTGTGTAAAAGCCAATAAAACTGAGTTTGTAATAATGTTATCGAATAGATTTTGGCCGGACGGAAAAATTGACGTTATCACTGAGATGACGTAACTGCCGAGGTGGTAGTTTCCAAGTTCCACCGTATTTTTTTAAAACATGAAGACTTTGTATAAGGTTTTATAGTCTTTGTATAAGGTCTAAAGTTAACAATGATAATATTTAAGGGGCTGTGGATTACATATTTAGCTCTGAGATAAATAACTAATGATGTATTAATTCGTGGTTGTCGTCAGAAAGAAAACGTCTTCGTACATAATAAGTTATCTCTTATGTGGCAGCGAACGTGTTAAAGTATAAGAAGAAAAGAATAAATATTATATTTTCTTGTACTATTTATATCTTCTCTCTGTACCAAAAGTTTTTTTTTCTTAAATTTTATTATTGCGCATTTATTTTAGCTTTTCTAGATATATCCTACATATTCTTAGAGAATCTGCTGTAAATAAATTATTTGAACCATTTGGTTATGTTTTTGTTATTTGTATTCATGCAAAAAAGTATTTTATGAATCAAATCACCATTTTTTATCGAAATTATGAAACAATATTTAACATCATTATCTAATTTTTAGTTCGTATAAAAAGATCCTCCAAACCCATAAAATCTTTGTGAAATCCATTCGAAAGAACGTTTCGAGACCTCAAAAATTAACCATTCAAAAGTGGGTTTTTATCTCGAGAAAAAGAGAATATTTTCTGTTCGTGCATATTATGTGTTTCCATTACTGAACAATGGGAAGACGGTTCAATGGAAAGAAAAGTGGAGAGCGAAATAAAGTGTAGTGTATCTGGAGTGTTCATGAGGCATCCATCAGGAAACAAGCACTTTTCAAGAACAAAAACAGCGGTGATCAATGACGACGATCGGGGTGGAACATCTAACTCTAGGGGCTGGGGAGTGTAAGATATGCACTGACATATGTACTGAGGAGTTAATTTTAGGTCTGGATAAATACAGAGGCCTGCGGGAAGAAAACCACATAAGGGACGTTCCATTAATAAGGGGTTTGAAAATAACGTTGACAATATAGGAGAACGTTGCTGCGTTTCGTAGCAGCTGAATGAAAGTTTTCTTATTATAGTTAAATATAAAAAAGTAATAAGTTTAAAATCATTTCACACAATCATTCTTAGAGACACTTAGACCGTTAGTGAACGTAATATTTCCGAAATAATTTTTAAGAATACAAAGTAAAAATTCTCACATAATTTCTTATCAAATTTGCAAATTTTTGTGCAGTTAGACAAGGCAAAAAGCTCAGGTTTCTTCGGAAAAATCTTTCCATGAGATTTTTTGCATAACCACTCTGCTGGGGCATGTATTAGAGAGAGAAAAAACAAGATCTAAGTACAAATTTTTGCTGGTTTAAATATTTATTTACAAATGAGTGCCCGCCCTGCCATTCACGCTTTATTAATATTTAAAAACTTTGCTTTAATAGTTATTCATGTACCAAGGGTGTTATTAAGATAATTGCGCCCGAAGGGCAACATAATCCTACCAGAAAGTCTCTGGACCAAAAAGTGGATGTTGCTTCATGGGCCTAAATAACCGGTAATATTAGTGGTACATACAAAATATGCATATAAATGCGGTAAATCAAGAAATGAAAAGAATGAAAATAGGCCTACTGGAAATCAGCGAAATGAGATGGCCAGAGTCAGGATCATGTAAAAAGGAGGGAAGTGTATTATATTAATTCCGGTAATAGCACAGAAGACCCGCATCACAAAAATAGTGTAGGTATATTAGTAGCATCAGAACTAAGTAAATATGTGACCAATTTTGTACCAGTCTCGGATAGAATAATATTACTCCAAATAAATACTCAACCATTTAAAACTAACATACTTCAAATCTATGCCCCGACTTCTTCTTCTTCTTCTTCTTCTTTGGGTGCCGTGTCCGTATTCAGACGTTGGCCGTCATCATGTTTACAATTTCCTGAAACCTTTCTCTGTCGGCTGCTGCGCGAAATAATTCTTCTACTGTGAAACCACACCATTGTCTAATATTACGCAGCCATGAAAGTTTCTTTCGACCAATCCATCTCTTTCCTTCCACTTTTCCTTGTATAATGAGGCGAAGTAAATGGTATTTGGGTCCTCTAATTATATGGCCGAAGTATTCTGTTTTTCTCCTCTTTATGATGTTTATGAGCAGACGTTCTGAGTTGATCATTTGAAGAACATCTTCATTGGAAGTGTGCGAAACCCACGATTATCTTTAGGATTCGTCTATAGCACCACATTTCGAATGCTTCTAACTTGTTTAGCATTGTGGTTTTTAACGTCCATGTCTCACAACCATACAATAGGATCGACCACACATAACATTTCAGGACCTTCTTACGAATGTTCATTGACAGGTTTCTGTTGCATAAAAACTGGTTTCCAAGTCATAAAAGCCTTACGTGGTATTTCGATCCTGGATATTATCTCTTCATCAGAGTCACAATTTACATTTAACCAGCTGCCAAGGTATTTGAAATGATTTACCCTTCTTCTATCTTCTCCATTAAGAAAGAAAGCAGACCTTGATCTATATGGATCTTCCAACTGCCATCCACTTTGTCTTTGAAATGTTGATTTTTTAGGCCTCTCCGATAACTTGCTTCACTGACTAGATTTAGTAATGTTTGGAGATCTTGTAAACTTTCTGCAAGAATGGCTGTATCGTCAGCGTATCTAATATTGTTGGTAACTTCTCCACCTAGTCTTACTGTCTGTCATCCAAAGCCTCCCTAAAGATTTCTTCAGAGTACAGATTAAAAAGAGTGGGTGACAAAACAGAACCCTGCCGTACTCCACGTTTGATGGGTATTTTTTCAGTGGGACTGTCTCCAATTTGGATAGAGGCTACTTGATTGTAATATAAGTATTTCAGCAGTCTTGTATCATAGTGGTCAAGTCCTGCTGCCCGTAGGCAGTCGAAAAGTGTATTGTGTTGGACTCTGTCGAACGCCTTCTCGAAGTCGATGAAACAAACATAAACATTCTTTCGGAATTCACAACTTTTTTGTAATAGAACGCGCATACAGAATAGTGCCTCTCTGGCCTATAATACCCGACTGCAGACACTAAATACGACGATGAAGTCGAGAAGTTTTATGATCAGATCCAAGACATCTTACAGACACTTAATAAACATGAAATTTTAAATATTATAGGCGACTTCAATGCAAAAATTGCGGAAGGTCGACGAGGTCAGACTGAAGGTCCTTATAGTTTAGGTTAACCTAACGATCGAGGGCAGAGATTGTATGAATTTTGTAAAGAAAACGATATGATCATTGCAAACACCTGGTATAAACTACCCAAGCGACGACTATACACTTGGAAAGCCCCATTTGATGATGGCATTAGTCCTAAGACTTCAAGAAATCAAATAGACTATATACTTGTAAATGAACGTTTCCAAATGTCGTCAAAAAAGTCACTACATTTCCTGGAGCAGATATTGGATCTAAGCATCAACCACTTATAGCAAATAAGGGTAAACTAAGGTTTAAAACGAATTCAGAGACAAAAACCAAAAACCAATGTACCTACCTTTGACGATATAAACATAAAACATAACATTAAAAAAGAATTTAATAATAGAATAAAAAACATCGGAGAATAACTAAAAGATTCAGAAGAACTATGGAGTGAATTTGAAAACCAAGGTAACGAAATCTCCACAAACAATGATTATAGAAAAAACCTAATCAAGAAAAATAAATGGATGACAGACGACATCTTGAAATTAATGGAACAACGTCGACTGATAAAATCTAATGAAATAGGATATAGACACCTACAGAGAAGAATAAAAAAGGGAATCAAATTAACCAAAGAAAAACAAAACTAAAAAAATGAGTAACATATTTATAAAACGAGTTTCCTCTGTACTCATTGGCAATAATAAAAAAAATATTGTAAATAAGCAGGAAATAAGAAAAGAATGGCAGCTGTATATATCAGAGTTGATTGAAGATGACAGGAATAATATTGTCGAATTCTACCAAAACTGTAATGACGGCCCAGAAATTATGAAATGCAAGGTAGAACACGCTATCAATAATGCTAAAATTAGAAAAGCTTGTGGTCCAGATGATACACCAACTGAGTTGCTGAAACTAATAGAGTATGATAAACATAAAAGTAGTAGTAAGTCTTTTTAATTCAATATATAATACCGGAGTGATTCTCACAGATTGGCTCAAATCCATCTTTGTCGCAATACCTAAAAAACACTATGCGAGAAAAATGCCTAGAATATCGATTAATTAGCTTAATGAGCCACACTTTTAAAATTTTTCTAAGAATACTTCACAACAGAATTAGACGCAAATGCGAAGAAGATCTTGAAGATACCCAATTTAGTTTTAGAATTGCTATGGGAACCGGGGAGGCATTTTTTGCGCTTGACATCTTATTACAAAAACGCCGTCACTAAAGAAAAGATGTATTTGCATGTTTCGTGCACTTTGAAAAGGCATTCGATAAGGTACAGCATGTAAAATTAATGCAAATGCTAAAAAATATCGGAATAGATGACAAGGATATTCGAGTCATTAAAAATTTGTACTAGAATCAAACTGCTATCGTAAACATTGGAGATAACTACACCGATGAAATCTCTATACAACGAGGAGTCAGACAAGGTTGCATGTTGTCGCTTACATTGTTCAATGTTTACTCGGGCCAGTTATTTAAAAAGGCACTTGAGATACAACCATATGGAATAAAAATCAACGGGGAACTACTTAATATGATTAGATAAGATAGATTAAAACAAACTCAAACAAAACCAAATTTTTAGTGTTTAGTCGTGACCCACATCCCGATGCAAAGCTTCGGGGGTCCCTTCGCTTCCAAGTCCAAGTTGGGAAAGTTTACAAAATGACATATTTGGGAACTCTGATAACGGACCAACTAGATCCAGACATAGAAATAAAACTTAAAACAGCAATGACTAAAACCACTTTTATGAAAATGAAGTCATTTCTTTGCAATAACCATCTGAGGTTAGCATTAAGACAAAGAATGGTTATGTGCTATGTTTGGTCCGTACTTTTACTAAATTGAAGCATTGGAAATGTGGGTGCACTTATCATGGACGATTTCAATACCAAATTTGATGAAGCAGATTAAAATAAGTCTTTGGAGAACACATTCTAGATGAGTGATACAAGAGAAAAGACCGACTTATTCAATTTTGCCGGGAAAAAAAATTTTTATTATTGTTAATACGTAGTTAGACTTTCCCTCAGACACCTGGAAGTCATTAGCAGATACAACCAACGGCATCTCAAGAAATCAAATAAACTCCATCTTCATTAACAAAATATTCAAAAACAGGTTGACTTCGACGAAGACCTACACAGGAGCAGACGTCTCATTACTTACAATAAAGAGACTCATTAAGAGTAAACCCAAAGAGAACCTGGATTATGACACCCTTACAGACCCCATAGTGCATGAGAATAGAACGGATAGCATACGAGAAAAGCTAGAAACTGCTACACAACAAAAACAGAGTGCATAACAAAATGGAGGTATATCAAAGACGTAGTGATAAATTTAGGGAAAGAACATCTGAGAAAGAGAACAATAGTAAAGACTAAAGAATAGATCACTTATTACCTTCTGCAGATGATAGACCAAAGGATATTGGTCACCACAAATGAATCACCATCATATAAACATTTACCGAAAGATACGACAAACCACTGGTCAATACAAGAGAAGACCCATAAACCTCCTCAAGGACAAAACGTAACTTCTATCGACTACAGCTGAGGAGAAGATAGTCATACAGAAAAGCCGTAGAACTTTTCCGGAGCCACCGAAGCAACCCTTGAGGCAAGCCAGAAATGAATTACAAGACCGGTCAGTAAATGCTAGGGAGGGAGATGAAAGCGCGGATCTGGATGAAATACTAGCCGAACTTATAAAGGTCATACGTAAAGTGACCACAAAGGAGTTTGTTGTCAATAGCTGTTGTCAATATTTATAGCATTGCTAAAGAAACTGTATGCGAAAACGTGCAATGATTTCTGGACCGTCACCCTTCTTCTTCTTTAAGTTCCATCTTCTATCGAAGGTTGGAAATCATCATGGCTGTTGACTGCCGCTCTAAAAAGTTCTGCACTACTGCATTCAAACCATTCCCTTAAGTTCTTAAGCCAGGATATTCTTCGTCTTCCCACATTTCGCTTTCCTCGGATTTTGCCCTCCATAATAAGTTGTAATAATGCGTATTTTTGCCCTCTCATCACATGTCCCAAGTACTCAAGTTTTCGTCTTGTAATAGTTAATATTATTTCCGCCTCATTCCTATCCTTCTAGTTACTTCCATGTTTGTCATTCTTTGAATCCATAATATTCGTAGGATTCTTCTGTAACACCAAAATTCAAAGGCGCCCAGCTTATTCAGATGAACTTGTTTTAGTGTCCAAGCTTCCAGACCATAAAGAAGAGTAGAGAACACGTAACATCGAAGCATCCTCAGGCGTAGTTCTAACCTTATATCCCGACAACAAAGAAACTTTTTAAGTTTAATAAATGATGTACGTGCTATTTCAATACGTGTCCTAATTTCTTTGGTTTGGTCTACATCTGATGTTATCCATGTTCCTAAATATTTATAGTTATTAACATTAACATTCTCATTCGTTAACCGTCACCCTTAGATTCAAGTAATTAAGTTTTTCTTTTAAAGTCTGATAAATAAAAATTTGGATTTCGCAATTACATGGGTGCATAACAAGCACTTTTTACTTTACAACTTACAACTCCTGTCTTAGATATGCATTGACGTACACTCCGACGTCTACATTTGCTTTATTGACTACGCTAAAGCGTTGGACCGTTGTCAACACCAGTAGATGATCACGGCCCTACAAAGGATAGGTATAGGTGAGATAGACTTTAACATCCCGAAATTAGATCCATATTGTGCTTCTGTGACATAAGTTTAGAGACCAAGATGTGGATAGTGAGGTGTTATGTTCTTCCGAACAGAGGAGAACATCGAAGCTATTGAGACATGGTTTATATGAGGATAATAAATATATCTTGCGTATACCATGTTATCAACGTAGAAGTCTTACAGCGAATGAGAAAAGAAACAGAACTGTCTAACTTGGAGAAACAATGCTTGAGTACTTCGGTCAAGAAATGCGCAATGAAGAAAAATATTGAATTCTTCAACTTGTCAAGGAGATCAAAGTATTTGGCAAAAGGAGACAGGAATGCTGTTGTATTCCTGGAAAATAAACTGGGTCGGCTGTTGATCGCCAAGAGCCGGATTGGATAAGTACTCAAGAAGAAGATTTGTGCATAAGTTTTATACGCAGAAGATGAGGTTAAGTCGAGAGTTTAAATAGTCCATATAACTCGTAAGGTCTTACGAGTTATACAATCTACGACCGAGCCGTAAACGGCCATGTAAATACCAAACACTATATATTTACACTGCCAGAAGCTTCTGAGTGGCTAAATGAAACAAAGCCTGGGATTAACAAAATCTGGGATTAACAAAGCTCTATAAAGTTAAAAAGGGTTTTTAATTAAGTATCGAATAAAGGATACATTTCTTTGGTTAATTAAAATGAAATTACCGATGGTCCTTCGACTACTACGCCGAAAGTTGAAATATTGTAACAAAAGCCTCGAGCTGCAGGACATCGCATCATTTTAGAATCATATGCAAATTAATGTTGAAGAGAGGTTACGCGTTTCGGTCGGAACGCTTTCACATCGTCAGTTATGTAAAATGTGTAAATTCTGTAAATATTCTCACATACCGGATTCCGCTTCAACTTTTATGAATATTCATAGAAAGCAAATATTAACGTGGCAAATTTTATATAAACCATCACCTTTGTTCTAGCATCCTTTCCGATTAAACCGCATAAAAGTGTTTTAAAGGCGTCGGTTAAAAATTCGACGTTGAAAATTATGGGACGGATTATTTCCCGCTTAATTTTCGAAGCTTTTAACATTTTATATCCACGATATGGACAAAAAATCGCATAGAAGAGGGGTGGTCTGGATGCTGGCCGTTATGGACACTCGTTATCCTTATTGAGAATGTCTGAGGAGAGAGAAAGCAGTAATTTATAGGGTAAACAGTCTGCTAAATGAAATTAGCAGCGGATGAGAGTATTACACATAAAACAGAAAATGTTTGTATTTTTTAGAGAGTAAAGTGAGAATTTACATTTAAGAATTGTTAAGAATAAGTAAATAATTCTTAGTAATTAATCAGTAAAAACACTAGAATATATTTTCTCCGCGATCAGTAATAAATATAATATTTTGAAATCTATTTAATAATTAAAAGTAAAAAATTCTTACTTCTAAGGTAAAATAGTATTATTGGTAAAAATTTGCTTCTTATACGCTCTACATATAGTTTTTTAATTTTTTATAACAAATAATAGAATGAATATTCCACACTTGTCTTTAACGAAGCACATTAGGTGAGCAGCAAACTATCAAAAATATGACAATGACCAATAACTCGTTAAGAACTGGACAAATTTGGTACCTACATGTTCGTAATAAAAGTCGGCACAACTTTTCTACATAAAATTTTTTGATTGGAAAGAAGAAGCATGTATATACAAAAAAAAACAAAAACTCAAGTAAATTGTCATCTTGAAAATATTATTGAGAGCAATGCTGAGAGATGTTTGCCAGTAAAATTGCGAGGATGTGTGGGAATTGAGAGGAAGTACCGATGAAGTTTTCGAATGGGATAGTATTACTGATATTCTTCCACCTTCTAGGGGCTTAGAGCCCTTAGAATCTAACAATTTCCAGTTTAGTACATTAACAGTTAAGTAAAAATTTCTTCTTCATTTGCTTGCCGAAGTATGGCAGAGCATAGCTTCGTCTTTTCGATTTTTGATTGCTAAGAAACATGGTTTGATTAATATTGAGAAAGCCTGTATTCTATATAAAGGATCCGCAGATCTGCAGTGGAAGCAACTTAAATAAAACAAAGAATTTGCAATACTTTTTTTTTAATTTTTATCCCGTAAATGCATATTAAATAACTGCTGAATATTCCAAAATAAGCTGATCTGTGCAGGAGAAAATCACCTGTTATCATGTATCCTTTTCTTCAAAATTTTATGTACCCAGTGTCGTGTAGTGATAGTGTTTTTAAGGGGTATATTCCATAAATTAAATTTTTTGATCATTCTGTTATTTTTTTATAAAACACATTTTTGTATGTAGATTTAATAACTAAAAGCTACATATACATATATAAAAATGACTGGTAAATTTTCAATTTTAATTTTTTTGATTTAATTAATTATTATACATTAATAGAAATTTTTATTAAACTATGTATAACGATATACAATGATATTAATTTGTGATGGCAATTAATATGGGCCATTTTTTTTATATTTTTAGTTAATAATAAATATGGCTTTTTTGTTATAATTTTATATTGTTTTTCGTTTCTTTAACAATCTTCTTTTCTCTCAGGCCACGAATATAAATTTTTGATAACATGTTTGCTAGGCTAATATACGAGGTAAGTGAAATAAATACTTTATTTGTATGGATATTATGTATATTGTTTATAATTTATTGTATTTGTGCATATAGGTACTTGATTTTGTGGTTTCTTTGTTCCTCATAAAAAACAAAGTGACGCCGTCCCTTTTAAGGCAGATTTTTGATAACCTTTTTTCTGTGTGTTGTTTATCCTATATATCCACAGAGCAATTGCCGGTATAAGCAATCCCCCTGTTTACTGGCCAACAGCTTCGGGTGGAGGAGCTAGTAAACGGTAGGTTACTACTTTGTGCCAGAGTTGCGAAACTGGCTTCAAATGCGGAAAAACCGTGGAAGCGGTCAACGGCATAGAGATGAGGAAGAAAAATGGGACAAAATACCTCATTAAAGATCCAGATTGGATAAGTCCTAATAGAATCAAATGGCTATGCTTGCAGCAAAGTTAAATTCTTGAGTAAGCACTTGAATTGGATCTTTGGGAGAAGCAGTTACAAGTATAACAAAAAGATTAAAATGCAAAGAAGACCCTAGAATAGGCACATGGAACGTGAAAACCATGGCATAGAAAGGTAAAATCCATATTGCAATACACGAAATGGCACACATGAAATTAAATATTCTCGGAATAATTGAAATGTGTTGGCCAGGTTCAGGAACCGCAAATATCGGGTAACACCGCGTTTACTATTTTAAAACCGATAAGGCAAACATGAATTGGGTGTCGGCATTAAATTGACAAGAGAAGTGACAAAATCTCTTGACAACTTAATACCAATCTCAACAAGAATGATGCTCATACAACCGAAAGCAAGACCAAACGACATCAATATAATTCAAGTGTATGCACCTACAACAAAGAGAACAGAAGAAGAAGTAGAAGAACGATACCATAGCATTAATCAAGTCGTGAAAAGGTTGACCTAACAATTGTCATGAGTGGCTTCATCGCAAAAAAGTTGGGGCCAGCAAAACATCATCTGCAATTGGACCATTTGGACTAGAAAACTGGGACAATCGGGGAGATACATTGGAGATTTTTGCGGAAGCAAATCAATTAGTAATTTTAAACACCTGGTTTAAGCTACACCCAAGGAAATTTACTTACTTACTTACTTACTCTGTGACCTTACAACCCTTCGTGGATTTTAGCCAACTCGACAATATGCCTCCACTGTTTTCTGTCTTGAGCAACCTCCATCTAATTCTCCATGCCTATAGTGCTTAGGTCTCCTGCTACATCATCTCGCCACCGGAGACGAGGGCGTCCGCGTGGTCTCCTTCCAGTTGGGACTTCCTCCCACACCAGTTTACTGTTCGTCGTCAGAATGTCTTCTGAGGTGTCACACTGGAGTCTTCTGGATTTATTTTTTTATGATGTTTGGCGGCGTCTGGGTAAAGTTCTTCGAGCTCTTTGTTAGTTAGCACAGGACCAAAGATCTTTCTTAGGATTTTTTTTCCCAAATATATAGTCTCTCTTCGTTTGCCTTTGTTATGTCCACGTTTCGCTTCCATACATCACAACGGGTCGTATGATTGTTTTATAGACCTGAATCTTCGTACGTCGTATTAGTTGTTTGATTTTATATAGGTTTTGGAGGGCAAAAGACATCTGTTACCCGGCCTGAATCCTGTTGTTTATTCATTGTGATCCGTTATTGTCTTCAGTTATTGTTGTTCCAAGATACTTGAATTCTCTAACGCGCTCAAAGTTAAATTTATCGATGGTGATGTTTCTGACCAATTCTGTCTCTGCTTTGGTTATTGCGGCTCATATACATATATTTCGTCTTGTTTTTGTTGATTGGAGCCCCAACTTCTCTGCTTCCTTCTCCAATCTCACGAAAGTCTCCTTCATTCTTAGTCGTGTGTTTCCTATTAGATCGATATCGTCTTCAAATGCCAGTAGTATGTTGAGTCCTTTTCGTACCCAAGGAAATTGTACACCGGGAAATCTCTACAGGATTATGTGAAAAGGATTGTAAGAAATCATATTAATTACATGCTAGTAAATAAGAGGTAAATAAGAAATTAAAACCAATGAAGACTAAAGCATTTCATTTCAGCTAAACTGAAATGAAAATGGGCTGAATATAACGAACGTCTTACGGATGGCCGATGGAATAAAGAAATCGGGAATTAGCAACCATATGAAACCAAAAGACACGAGGAAAACCGCAAATGCGATGGAGCGACAATATTAAAAGGAGTACAAAGCCAATGTGGAAACGTCTTACAAACAACAGAGATGAATGGCGAGAATGGGGAGAGGCCTATATTTGGCAATCCGAATAGAGAAAAGGGCTTAAAAAATTAGAGGTATAGGAACAGCTCTACATCTGTCAAAACATACCCGGGGGCAGACATAAATTCGGATCATGTACCAGTTGTAGGTAATTTCAAAGTCTAGGTTACAAGTAAGTCGATGAAGAAGTATGATGTTAGAAAAGTGAAAGTTCCCAAGGTTTGACTAAAGGTGAGTAAAACCTAAATAAAAAAAGAGCTTAAATATAGAAATGGAAGAAAACCATAGAGAAAAGTCTGACTATCATACAAGAAACAGTGAGTGAAATTAAAGAACAACACCTGAAGACAGATACAGAAACAACGGAAATCGTGGATGACCGATGAAATACTTGAACTTATGGATCAGAGAAAAAAATACAAAGAAAATCTCCAAAAATATAAAAGAATACACACCATAGTCAGAAGAAAGATAAGAGAGTCAAAGAGAAACAAAAAACAAGAACATGTCAAGAAATAGAACCTATTAGATGCAGAACAAATAAAAATATTAACTGAAATATTTTATGAAATATACAAGGCAGGAAAAATAAGAGTGGAGTGGCTTAAATCGGAGTTCGTAATAGTTCCCAAAAAACCAGAAGCTTTTTAAAAGTCATCCACAAAATTGCGTTCAATCAGTTTGAAACTTGTTAACGCCGTTGGTACAGGAAAACTTTATTTAGCGTGTTGTTTCAGAAATGTAGAGAGGTCAGCTGTGATGTTTTTGCTTGCCTGATTGACTACAAGAAGGCTATCGATAGAGTCAGGCATGAACAAATGATAGAAATGCTGAAGAAGACAGGGATTTACGAAAGAGACCTAAAAATAATAGCTAACCTGTACTGGAATCAATGAGCGTTGCTCCTAATAGATACAAAATATACATACTATCAGGTCAAAATGTTAAGGGGAGTGAGACACAGGTGCATAATTTCACCACTGATATTCAATCTGTACTTAAAGCATATTTTTGAAGGGGCTCTAAAAGATATTGATAAAGGCATTTCAATAAATGGAGTCAAGCTCAAGAACCTGCGGTATGCAGATGATACAATAGCGTTTTCCAATTTCATAGAAGGGCTGCAAAACTTAATGAACAAAATAACGGAAACAAGTAAAGCAAAACCAACCTAATGATCATCAGCAAGAAAAACATAATTAGAGCAAATCTGTATATGTGAACCAAACGAGAATTGAACGTGTCTCAAAGTACAACTACTTGGGAACTATAATCAATCGTCGAGTAGTGGGACAATACCCAAGAGATTAAATGTCGCATCGGAAGGCAAAACGTGCAGAATTGACTATGAACTACAAACTCTGCGTTCAAGAGCCATGACACCATCCTAGAATCAAAAATAAGGCTCCTTAAACGTTACGTTACTCAATTTGGATTCCGTAATTTCGTAGGTACCCGTGAAACTCTCTTTGCAATCAACGTACTAATCCAGAGATGCTTTGATGTGTGAACCAAGATATGTACGTCTGTTTCATAGACTACAACAAAGCTTTCGACAAAGTCCGCCAAAAAAAGAGCTAATGGACATCCTCAAAGCAAAACAACTACAACACAATGACCTTCGAATTATAACAAATCTATATCATAAACAGCAGGCACATGTACGCATTAATGAACAAATATCAGAAGAGTTCGCATTCAATGCATAATCTGAAGAAATTATGAAAAAAGCTCTTGAGGGAGAAACAGCAGGAATCAAGGTCAATGGAACACCAATTAACAACATTAGATATGCGGACGATACTATCATAATAGCAGACAACCTCCAAGACCTCCAAAAGCTAACGAACAAGATAGTTGAGTAAGGAGAAGAATATGGATTATCAATACACACCAAAAAACCAAATTATATAAGGATATCAAAAACCCAAAATAATTGTGGAAAGCCTGACAATTAACGGTAGTGCTTTAGAACAAGTTGAAAACTACCACTATCTTGGCACAATTATTAATTATACAAACAATTACTCCAAAGAAATCAAAGCTCGAATAGAGAAAGCACGTACAAACTTCAATAAAATGAGAAAGGTACTATGTGCAAGAGAAATAAAATTGGACGAGAGTTAGGCTGGCAAGGTGTTCTATTTTCTCGACTCTGCTTTATGGGATGGAAGCATGGACATTAACGCGTCGACTGCTAAAAGTTGGAAGCATTTGAAATGTGGGTGTATAGAATAATCCTGAGGATATCATGGACGAGCATGTGACAAACAACGAAGTCATGAGAAAAATCAACTCAAAAGAAGGGATGTATTGGAAACCATCAAGACACAAAAGCTGCAATACCTGGGGCATGTTATGCGTAATGAGAAATACAACCTACTTCAATTGAGATTATACAAGGGAAAATCCAGGGCAAGAGAAGTGTAGAAGAAGAAGAATCTCATGGTTGCGTAACTTGAGGGAATGGTACCGATGCACATCAATTGAACTATTGAACAGAGCAGCAGCATCTAAGATCAGAATAGTCATGATGATTACAACCTCCGTCGCGGATATGCGTGAAGAAGAGAAACGTTACGTGTAGTATGCTTCTGTACGAGTAGAAACGTGGACATTCAAAACTCTAAACAAAAACTCCAGGCTTTTGATCGATGGTTA
Source organism: Diabrotica balteata (assembly GCA_918026665.1). Taxonomy (NCBI): domain Eukaryota; kingdom Metazoa; phylum Arthropoda; class Insecta; order Coleoptera; family Chrysomelidae; genus Diabrotica; species Diabrotica balteata. Next base: position 176,691,850 of record OU898276.1, read on the forward strand.
TACAGAAGGATCCTGAAGATACCATGGACAGATATAAAGTCACTAATGAATAAGTACTACGGACGATGAACACAACCGGGGATTTGGTTTAACATCGTGAAGGGCCGTAAGCTGCAGTACTTGGGGCATATAATATAAAATCAAGGCAGATATGAGCTACTGCAATGCATTTTGGCAAGGTAAAATTGAAGGAAAAAAGGGCCCTGGACGAAGAAGGATTATCCTGGGCTTGCTAACCTGAGAGCATGGTATAGAAAGACTCAACACAGTGATTTCCATGTAGTAACCAACAAATTCATCATAGCCAGAATGATCGCCAACATTCGAACGGACAGGCACCTAAGAAGAAGATTATATTTATACCTGTTTATCTCTGTAGGTATCATCTCCCTAATTTTCTTCTTTTCCGTTTTTCATTTGTCAAAGAACCATGCCTACATCTCCTCTGACTCTGAGCAACGCGACCTCGTTGATTTTGTGTGCCGAAAACATCATTATACCTTTGTGTTGCTACAATCGTTATTTCATATTTTACGGTATCACTTAATATTTTTTTCTTTGTCGATAGTAACTGTGCGCTTAGTAGTCTTTGTAACTCTTTTCAAGCTCAGTCTTATTTTTTTTAACAAAATATTGCGATTTGTTGGTAGATACATCTGCGCTCAAATATGTTTTGACTGTTAATACTGATAATGTAATTTGAAACACGGAATTCCTTTAAATTTGGCGGTATGCATAAAACTGGTATACTAATAAATGTATAACTGTGTCACAGAATGGGTCAAGATGGGAGTTTATAGAACCTATTAATATAAAGAAACTTTAATATTTCAGTTATACCTATAGCGTAAGGAGAGAATACGTATTAGACTGATCATTGCAAACAAAGACACAAAGAAAGAGAAACTTAAAAAAACGTTAAATTTTTTTATGAGAAATCTAAGAGACTTTGGATAGGAGAAGGAACACGAACAAGAATTGGAAAAGCAGCCACCAAAGAACACGCAGAAAAGTGTTTTAAAGAATATAAGCAACTTAATAAACATCATACGCATAGAGTATAAACTATTTTTTATTTGAATATTACACAATAAAAAAAACAATTTATTTGTTAAATGTATTATCAGTTGACAAGCAAACACAGATTATGTAAATTAAACTAATTATTTTTTATAGTAATTGTGCTTTTATATTGTACACTTATTCTAGATTTTAAATGGAAATTTTATACCATAACTTGATGTTAAAAGAGTAATTGGAACTTCGATATTTACTTTATTATTCTTAATGGGATTTAAAACTTACATTCCCTTAATAGTTTTATTATGTCGTGATTCATCAATATAATTTTCAACAACTTTTTTACATTAAAGTAAATCGTGAGGTTTTAGCGATGACACCTCACTGCATTAGACAATGATTATTTCAGCGGAACTGCGATGGAAGTGGCTCCCACCTATTATCTATCTAACTATTTATACAGGCCTTGCTATCCAATTTTGGACATAGGCCTCC